>CAWUFW010017202.1:0-273586 GCA_963921515.1 Calotriton arnoldi
ACCCGGTTGTCAGCTGGCAGGTGTGGCAGAGTGTACGGGAACTGCGAAGGCCATTGGTCGCATGTGGCAAATGGTCTTCGGGAGCTTGTATGCGCTTGCTTTGTTGGGGGTGCGCTGCAGGTCGATGTAGTCTTTAGACGCTTAAGGGCTTGCAATCAAACCATCTGGCGGAGTCCGCTCATTCTCAGTCAGGCCTCACTGTAATCGGGCCATGCGGGGCACCTCCACCCCCATCTGCTTGACGGACCCACGCCCAGCTTACTCTTGGTCATAGCGGCACCCCTTCTCCTCCTTCACGGTGGCTTTTCAGAGCATGCAGCGTTAGACTCGTCTAGGGGCTAGTGCACAATCCTCGCCACCTCTTTATCGCCACACTGCTTCTCACGTGCATGGCGAGGGAAGGGCTGCAGCTGCAGTGCTGGCTCAGATTTCCTCCTCAATCATGAAGACCTGTGAGGCGGCACGGCATGGGGTCAGACCCCCTCATCTCCAATGTGATGTCGCGGCCTCAAAGCTCTCATTCTTCGTAAATAAATGACACTGACACTTAAGTATGCTACTTAGAACTGGCCCCGGGCACGTGCGCCTGGCCCCTTTTATTTGCAGGGTCACCTGACCGGTGACGCCTGTGATGGGTGGGTGAATAGAGTGAGTTAACACCAGGCTGAACACTAGAACATGTCCTGCAGGACACTACACCAAGGTCGGTAAATAGCGACCCATACATTGGTTAACAATAACATCTGTCATTTATAAGTGCTCAGAAAAGGCAGAAGCTCTACATAAGATACATTTTAATAGAGAACTAGATGATCAAATTCTGATGTTATTTTATTTCGTTATGCAAACATTTTTAAAGCCTAATAATGGCAAATGAACAATACGAGGCATACAGTATCAGTTACTGCGTTTCTTGCTGCAAATTTTTGTTGCTGTTGTAAAATACCCCTTCTAGTAGACCTTCTAGTACTGAAATGTTCCCTAAGTTTCCTTTCAGCACACTTGTAAAACCTGATTACAAGCTAATTTCTTCAAAAAACGTTCGGCCTTATTTAGAGCCGAATTTGTAAGGTTTTGGTGCTGGGCAGCACCACAAGGAACCCTGCTGGGCTGCCCTGCATCAAAACAAAGGACAGGAATGCGTGCGCTGGTGCACAATGGGCTGCCATGTGCCAACGCAGGCACTCTTGTTCCATGGTGCAAGGGTGTCTGCGTTGTAGGGGTGAATTTTTCTGTGCAGGAAGGGAGACCTTCCTGCACAAAAACAATCATGAGAGGTGTTTTCCTCTTTCTATGTGTGCTGCAGATTGCAGCACACACAGAAAGATGAAAAAATGAGGAGTGGAGTGGCGTTAGAATCTGATGCATTCCCAGGTTTACGATTCCTCATAAATCTGGGCATACTTCAGAAGCCATGGGTGTTGTGTGGGAACACCCACAGCAACACCCATGGAACGCCCCTTTCACGCAGTGTTCTGCGTGATGGGGCACATTTTTACAAGGCCATGAAAAGCCTCGCAAAGTGGCTTTGCGTGGCCTTGTAAATATGCCGCGGCACATTGCGCCACCGGAGCGTCAAAAAAGTGACGCTCCGGTGGTGCAAAAGTGCTGCTAGGGGCCTTGTAAATGAGGCCCTCAGAGTTTGGTCAGATGGGACCTCTGCCAAAAAGTGGTGGATGTCCTGTTCTCCATATTTAGAGTGACATTGATATGAATGTACTTGTAATAAAGTGGACAGAAAATATGCCACTTTCTGGCAAAAGTCCCCCATCCACTCAACTTTAAATAAGATATACAAAAAAGTGATCGCTTAAGTTCCGGTTCAGAAAGGACCTGGCTTGGCAGTTCAGGCTGAACTGTTCCCATTGGAGCTGGGTCAAAACTGATTTGCATATGGCTGTGTCCAAACTATTGTGCCATGGTGTGCAAAATAATGATGGACAGGGTTGCGGCCCTGAGTAATTATCAGTGGCTGAGATTGATTCTCGCATTCCAGCCATCACTTTTTGTATATTTCAGTGTGTTGCCCTCAGTGGGATGGGTATGCCCAGATATGGGCCACGTTCATACTGTGTCACTGGAACTAAGCTATACCTTGCTGATGAACCCCCATCAGGGTGAAACCAGTGCAAGGTTGTTTCATTCTGTTTCAAGGAGGACCTGGCCAGGCAGTTCAGGCTGGACTGTTTCCCTTATAGCAGGGTCAAGACTAATTCCCATATGGCTGGCCAAACTGAGGTGGCATGGTGTGCAAAGTAATGATGGACTGGGATGCACCCTAAGTAATTACCAGTGGCTGAGTTTAATTAAAGTTTTCTATCCATCACTTTTTGTGTACTTCAACTCTAAATAAGGTCCTTGGTTGTAAATAGTAAAGTTTTGTACAATTTGTCTCCAAAATGCCACGAAGAAGGAGGAGGAACTTCTACCCCCACATTCCCAGGGAAGAGTTTGACTTGCTCTTTCATTTTAATATATGGATTGTATTTATGTCTCAACTGCAAACCAAAACTTCCCTTGGCACTCTCATTTCTGGGAAAAAAGAAAACAAAGTACAGGGAGTTTCTATGACATGCTTAAGATCACATAGTTCCATTATCCAAATGAGACAGTATTTCTTTACCAATATAAGAAGGGTCCACCACCCCAGGTGGACTATTGTTATATTAAAAAAAATACAATGCATACCTAGAAAACCTGCAAAACAGTTTTTGATTGAAGAGTTAAGTAGGGATTGTGACAGTTTAATCTACAATTCTTTTTTAATTGATTTTATTTCCATTAGCATATTCCTCATAAAGTAATCCTTTGAAGGCCCTGTTCTTAAGGGCTGCATTGATTTACGTTTTTGTGAGGCCCTGTACAGACACAGCCTCCATGTTGTTAAATCAACTTTTAATATTACCTGCTGTCACCATGTCAGTAGGCATGCGTATTGTTTTGGAAGCTAATTGTATTACTGAAACTCCTGCTGCTGGGGTTGCGAGGTGAAGAACTTCATCAGGTGAGGTGGAAGGGTGATTATATGTGAGGGTCCCCTCGCTGTACTCACAGGAGTGGGGTGGGGAGGGGGCTAAAGTTTTGTTACAGCATTGTTTTAAGTCATGTCAACAAGTTGAGGAAAAAACAAATGTTGTAACGCCTTTTAGGTCTGGTGTTAGCCAAGACCTTTTGATTTTACTAAGGTATGTATAATATACATACATATAGGGATTTTCAGCCATCTCTCTTCATCCATTGGTCTTTTGTTGTGTCATTCACATTTTGTTTCCACACACAAAAGCATGTAGTATGGAGCAGTGGGTCAGCCTACTTAAGAAATTGGTATAACTTCACTTTGAGTGACTGCATGTTGCTCTCTCACAAGGAACACATCCACCACAAGCTAGTTCTCTTCAGTGCAAATGTTTTTGTTTTACATTATATTTACTTTAGTGTTGTCTTTGTGTTTAGGGCCTGATGTAATAGCAGGACGCTTCTGATGCACATTCCATCTTTATCAAATCCCAACTCCTGCCAATGCTGTTGTAAATTCCTTTTGGAGTGTTTTTTTGCTTCTCTCACTGCTGCTATTTGACAGCATAC
This sequence comes from Calotriton arnoldi, assembly GCA_963921515.1. Taxonomy (NCBI): domain Eukaryota; kingdom Metazoa; phylum Chordata; class Amphibia; order Caudata; family Salamandridae; genus Calotriton; species Calotriton arnoldi. Next base: position 3,586 of record CAWUFW010017202.1, read on the forward strand.
CAGACTGTGTCCATTTGAAACTGTTCTGTATTAAGTTATCCTCTTTTTACTTCTTTCTTTATTTTTTCTTTCTTTTATTCTTTCTTTCCTTCTTTTTAATTCCCATCTCTTTCTTTCTTTCTTTCTTGCCTTCTTTCATTCCTTTTATCCTTCCATCTCCCTCTCTTTCTTTCTCTTTTTCCTTCTCTCTCTTTCTTTCTTTCTTTTCTTTCTTTCTTTCTTTCTTTCTTTCTTTCTTTCTTTCTTTCTTTCTTTCTTTTCTTCTCTTTCCTTCTGTCTATCTTCCCTTCTTTCATTCCATCTCTCTCTCTCTTTCTTTCCTTCTTTCACTCTTATTCTTTCTTCCTTTCATGTTCACATTCTTTCATTTTTTCTTTCTCTTTCCTTCTTTCTTGTATTTTTCCTTGCCTCTTTCTTACCATTATTGCTGCCTGCATTCTTTCTTTCTTTCTTTCTTTCTTTCTTTCTTTCTTTCTTTCTTTCTTTCTCCCAACCAATGCCAGGCTGATTGAGTTTTTAAGTAGTTCCATTCAGTGCCAGAGAGTATTATAATAATGTGTGGTTTTTTTAGACCAATTTTTTTTTTTGCCTGTAGTAAATAATATTTTTAGATTGATGAGGGCATGGCATGTTCCCAAACAACAAAGTTTCGCTAAACCCATAACAAAACAAGAATTGTCAGAAGGTTGGCAGCCAATGGCTATTGGCCGGCTAACCAGACCTCAGTGACAGTGTTCAAGCCTTACAAAATGTATGGTGAATTAGCTACACCCAAATAGCATAAGCTGACTTGCTTATAAGTCCCTAGTATATGGTACCAGGGGTACCCAGGGCAATAGGACAGTGTCCACCCAGGGCAGCAGGACTGATTACGCCACTGTGTGTGTGACTATGTACAAAATGGCTCCCAGCCTGCCACTGCAACCTGGAAGAGTAGTTTTAAAACTGCTAGTTCAACTTTTCCATTTAAACCAATTGAGAAAGCCCCCATTTCCCTTATCAATATATATAAGTCTCCCCTAAAGAAGGCTTATGGAGCCCTGAGGCTGGGAGCTCCAAATTATTAAGTAGGACATATGTTTTTAATATGTGCTGACAGCAACACTTCCAGATTGTTGTTTTTGCTGTGAACACGTTAGTAGTCCGTATGGCTAACACAGAGTTACCAGCTGACCCCTCAGCCTGGCTAACTTCTGAATGGGACTACTAAAATGGGTACTTCAAGGTATCAAATGAATTGTGGCATTAATGCCCAAGTCGAAGATAATGTCACTTTTACGGAAAGGCAACTTTTAGAAAGTTGCCTCTCTGTTATCCAGTTTGTCCAGTGGCCTTGCACAGTTGCTCTCCACCAGGCAGCCGTCTGCCCTCCTGGGTAGTAGTGTGAATGACTCCTAGGCTCAGGAACAATAGAAGCCTGCTATAGGGAGAGGTGTTACCTCCCCTTTCCAGGAATCTACTCAGGGTGTTGGTCCAAAAGGTGAGTTTCAAAGGCGAAGCTGCCTTTGGTGGGCAAATGGCACTCACACTCCTGAGGAGTTGCCACTTTGTTCAGGTAGGTGGCGGCGGGAACACAGAGGGGAGAACAGTGACCAAACCGGTTTTCCCGTGGAAGTGTAGTCCACAGGTAGCCACATCTCTAGGGTTGGCTACCAAGCTCCTAACATCCAAGGAAGAGTTCAGACGTCTTGGGAGTCTGCAGAAGAGTACACCCTGGCATTGCTTGATGCCACACAAAGTCGGAATTCAGAACAAGGCAGAAAGGATCTTGGTAGTCCATTGGCTAGTGACCGCATCATCCCATCAGGGCATTTTCTGGGCAAACATATGGCAGCCAAGGCACCCTGAACCTCAGATCACACAGGAACTGGAAAGAGGACTGAAGAAAGACTGCCTTGCTGACCGCTAGACTTGGCAAGAGAGGCTGCACCGTCTGCTGGAGAGCACCTGGCGCACCTTGTGCTAGTGAAGAGAGGGTTGTGCCTGTGGCTCCTGGAAAAGTCACTCTCGAGCCCCAGACCAAAGTAGTGACTCCAAGGGTCAGTCGGCTGACCCCCTGGAACTAGCACCAGGGCCATCAAAGCTAAAGAAGCCCTTTCTGGCAAGTCAGTAGCCACTTTCTGTGAATTTCTGCTGACCACCGCTGGGCGCCCCAAGAGACCCAAAAGGCCAAAAGTAGCCCCCAAGTCTGCTTAATCCGGGAGTGTCATGTGAATCCAAATTGGTCGCCCATTAGGGACAACAGCCTTTACCAAAGGATACCGCTGGGCCAGCTGTGTACGGTGATCAGTAGTCCAGCTGTAGCTGGCCTTTCTACTCACTCAAAGAGGACTTCGAGGGACACAGACCCCTGTGGCCAAAGTCGCCCCACCTAACCCGTGGACCAAGGAATAACCACAAGGACTCCCCTGTCAACTGCACAGCACCCACAGCATCTTTCAACATCCTCAGCATCCTGCATCTCCAGCACCACGACGACTCCACTAAAGTCTATGGCAGTCTTGATGTAAATTGTAGAACTGGAATTGAGACTGCTTTGGTGACTAGGTAACTGTCCAAATACTCCGTACTGGCTACCTGACTTTCTCCCTATCTGATCTATTCGCCCAACTTGGGCCGGAGTAGTCAAACACAACTCTTTCAACTTTTCAAAAGTTTCTAAACTTTACAATCACCAATGCTTGTTTGCGCTTTGGACTAAAAAGCTGAGATTTACATTTTGCTTAAAAATCATATCTCCGGAACCCTCTGGTGGATTTTGCTTATCATGGTCTCTAAAAAGTCATATAAATAGAATCCATTTTTATAAATTGTTGTTGGATTTCTTACTTGTTGTGTGACTTTCTTATTTTGTTGTTTGGTGCTTCTAAATACTTCACACTAGTTCCTTTGTTTAAACCTAGCTGCTCGAAGCCACAGCTACCCAGGGTTGAGCTAAAGGTTTTACAAATGAACCTGACTGGACGCAAGATGGTTTTGCGAGTGTATTACACGGTAAGGTCGCACAACCATACTATATAATACGCCACAGTCCTCACAAATGTCCTTTGTTGTTAAATGGGAGATCGAAGGAGCCATCTATCCACAGGCTAAATCGCACAATGTGTTACCGGTCAACCTCACTTAAATCCCAGCTTCATCACAGTGCCTCATGATAACTGAATGAGAAATTTGAGAGCACCATTAATTAACTCAGTCCAAGATAGATATGTGCTTTACTAAAAATCTGTTCTGCATTTCTTCACTTTTAACAACAACATTGGCCATATATGCAATGCACATGGCAAACTGATATACTTCATGGTTGCCTTATGGAACCATCATCAGGGCTCAGAAGTATTCCTGAATGTTTTAGACTTCATACTAACAAACATACCTTTTATAAATGTCATTCAATGCAGTGATGTAATCTAATGTATTAATTTGAAACAATTGTTGAAAAAATAGCTGTTTTTGCAGCTTTAAACAATCTTAATATTTCTAAATGCTTGCTGTGTGACTTACATGCCAAATCATTTCATGGCTCACTCATGCTTTGTCTTTTTGTGCCATGCCAGACCATTGACTTGGCTCTCATGGATTTTTGACTTGCCCATCCCATGCATACATACATACATAACCTCATAATAATGCCTATGTGCCACGCATTAATCTTTACAGATGTCGGAGAGCAGTAGTCCCTAATAATGATAACTCTTCAGTCCCTCGACCACTGACATTGTAAAAGGCCATGCCATAATTCTGACACCTTGCTCATGTCTCATTTGCAGTACTCTTCCGTCAACGTCCCATAACGCCTAGTAATGTTTGTTTGCTAGATCGAGGTCTACCTATAAGAAACACCTTTTCTTTTTGCTCACAATTCATGTTAGATAGTGCTTCATACAAGATTCCCTGTAGTCAAGTGGGCCATTCTAGCGACATCCAGGAGTTCTCATCTACTCACATAATAACTCCTTCAATTTTTGTTAATCTCCTCCACTCTAACCTGATCAAATGGATTACCTTTCCTTTTCAAATGTCGTGCTCTTTAACACTAATAATTTGTTTTTGATACAGCGCTAAATGTCCCACTACTGCCATTTCTAAGCAACGTCAATGGTTAGGTGTTATTAATACCCAGTTGTATCATTCTCCGCTTACTTTACTTGCAAGGAAAGAAGTCCAAGGGTTAGATTTTCAATAATTTTGCGCAGGGTTAGTGTCACAAAAGTAGACGCTAACCAGCACAAAATGTTTTTTTACTAATTTACTTTCCAGTGCAAAACTTGTTTTGCATTTGAAAGTACCCTATAAGTAACACAAGTAACGCAAAGGAGTGCAAAGCATTGCTATGTGTTATTTAGCATCAAGGGGGCATTAAATGGGTGGTACATGGGCTTTCCCATGCAAACACCCATACCTTTTGAAGCAAAACCCTATCTACAAACAATTGTAGACAGGGTTCAGCGCCAAAAGTAAACGCCATCTGAAAGGAGGCGTTAAGAGGAGAAATGTTTTCATTTTTCCTTTCTTTTCCTACTTTGCATGCGTGCTGCACTGTGCAGCACACATACAAAGTGGGAAAATAGTTCGAACTTGTCTAGGCATATTATTTTGTACAGGAAGGACACCCTTCCCGTTCAAAACCTATGCTAGACTCAGGCACACACCCTAGCACTATGGCGCTAGGGAAAGGGGAGGAGAGAGCCATATCTGTGTAGATATGGTGCTCTTCTGCTCCCTCCCTGTCACGCAACGCATCGTAGCCTCTTTGGGGGCTGTGCTGCATTGCATGCCTTTTTTGAAAATCTGCCCTAAATCTGCCTTGCCAGGATTTCAGCTTATGGCCTGCTTGTCAACATGTTTGTCGGCATCAACCGTTTAAGTCAGTGAGTGATTCTGAAAATTAGTCCGCATCACAGAGTCCTTCTGCAGCAGCTTTTGCAATAATTGTAATTGTTATTGCTGTTGTTGCTTGATATTTGTATAGCATCCTGCTGCCTTTTGTGTGGCTTTGTAATGCTCCATCTGCTGTCAGACAAGATAGCATGCTCAACACGCTCACTCACATAGTGGCTCATCACACTAATCTTGAATGTGCACAGAGGCGCGGAAAGTGTGCACACAGACGTAATGTAGAATAATTAAAGGGAATATGATTTATAGTTCCAATATTTTGGTATAATATAATCCAGTGAGGTGCTCTTAATGAAGGGCACTCTGTCAAATCACTTTCCTAAAGAATATCTGCTAATGAGAAGTTTTTCTTTCGAAAGAATAAAGAAAATGGTGAATGTGACCTTTTCACTAGACGCATGTGTGTTGTTGCATAACTGTTGTCTAGAAACAGCCTCTAGCCCAAATTTATTAAAGGCAAATGTGGATTTGACCACCTTACAAAAGATGATGAGAAAAGTGGCATGAGATTGCCTCCCACTTATGTTTTCCAGTCTAGTTAACTACCAGTGAAATTTTGAATTTGCCCCTTGTTAGTGTCTCAAAATGTGGTTGAAATAGTTTTAAAATGTTGCTGTGTTCTGCCATCTAGTGGTTATTTATAGAAATGCACTGTAGTTTCCTCTTGCACACAAGGGCCAGTTATACAAACATTAGGAATACCGATTTACTAATTGTGATTATCTCTGAATCGCAATTAGGAAATTGACATTCCTAATGTATGATTTGTTTTTCCCAAAGAGCGATTACTAGTAGGTCGCAAATTGGCCTACCTCATGAATATTAATGAGGTAGGTTGCAATTTGCGACCCATTAGAAATCACAGCCATCACAGGGATGGTGGCCTGTTGAGGTCAGCAGCGCACCATGTCTGTGATTGCTTTTTAATACAGCAATCTTTTTCCTTTTTGAAATGCAGCTCATTTTCTCAAAGGAAAGTGGGATGCGTTTAAAAATAAACAAATCTAACCTTGAAGTTTAATTTTTTTAAAGCAGAAAACATTTTTTCAACATTCTCAAAGGGGAAGGATTCCCAAGGGGAACCCTTCCTATTTGCAAATGGACTACCACCACTTTTAAAATGGTGGTAAAATATTACTGTTTTGTGACCGGAATCTGGTTGCAAAACAGTTATACATACCATACCGATTCAGTATTTGGAAGGGACGCCCAAAACACGCCACTTCCAAATGCCAAATCGCCAATGTAAATTGTGATTCGGTAACAAGTTACCCAATCACATTTTGCATTTTGTACATTTCAAAAAGCATTTTTCAGGTCGTAAATGGCCAGAATACTTTGTACATCTGGCACAAAGTTCTCTTATTCACCAGTCCACTCATTTTATACCATCCCTTTCATTTTACCAGCCAGTGTCACCACATGTAATAACTGGTTGCAGACTACCGTCCACCCAGGGGGTCTTCTTGTCTCCCAAAGACCAAACCAAGTCACCAAGTTAGTAACTCAAAATAACAGTACCAATGGCATTTCATGCTTGTCTTAACACAAAAGGTTGGAATTTGGATCTGAAGCCGTATATCTGCTTTTGAATGTACTGCTTCTGTTTTTCAGACGGGTGTCTCTGTGAAATAGCGCTTGCTCTTGTCTGTGGCTAAGCAAATAAATAATAAGATCCACAATTCAAACCTAATCTTTCAAACTATTGTCTGTGCCTGCCTGCTTAGCTTACCAAATTTTCAGGCACTGTGACGTCTTAAGTCTACATTGCTCAAGCTATTTCAACATTTCACACTTTAACCCTGACTGAGTGCAGACTATGGACACATGACTTATTTTTTATAAATCAGTGTCATTTTAGAGATTTTGAGGGCCTCGGTATGGAACTAATTTTAATTTTATTACCCATTCCATGCTAAGTCAAGCCAGTATGATTTCAAATAATACTAAATTATTTGTGAAATGCAATAGTGTAACACAAAAACAGTTGAAGTATGTTTTGTGCAGGGCCCTAAAAAGCCATAGGTAGTGGAAGGTAGAGAGGAAGAGAGGGTTAGATAGAGAACTAAAATACACAGATGGGGTACCCCTGAAAAACCTGCATAACAAAAGCGACACGGATATGGTGTTCACCTCAAAGTCTATGAGGAATGTGTCCCTAGAGACAAGATTCAAAACAGCATTTTAATATACAGTCAATAGGAAAGAACTTACTCAAAAAGGAAGTTCGTGATTGGAATTGAGAAAAAAACATATAGGTTTTTTAAAAGTTAAATTGCAATACAGGTATTTGAAAAATACAAATGCAGCAGCAATCTCATTAAAGTACATAGAAATCAATTACCATGAAGGCTCATAGTAATAGTAATAGGAACAATTCAAAATAATAGGCAAAGTCAAAAATAGACTTGGGGCCCGATTTATACCTTGGAAGTATACGCGTCCAACTCCGCAACGGAGGTTTAACTCCACTGCCGGCCTGGCAGGGATCACTGACACAATATCATGGTAAACAATATCGTTGACAAAAATATTGTGTCAAAAATATTGTTTACCATATTATTGTGTTCCTATACTTATAATGGTAAGTACAAAAATATTGGAAAAAAATATCGTTGACTCTAAAATTGTCAAAAAAAATAGAGAACAATATTAATTTCTTAATATAATTAGAGTTTAAAATAGCAAATGTTAAATATTTTAATATCTTATTTTGATGTAACATTAATTAAATATATTCCACTAATACTTAATGCTATATATATATATATATATATTCACTGGAAAAACCATAGGTTTTAGGGACAGTTATAGTTAGTTGGACATTTCACTCATACAAAACCATAGAAATTCCCCCGTTATAGTTAGTTCAGCTAACTATAACTCGCGCTCACAATGCACTGCTGATGACGTCACATATTACATCACTCATGACATGGTCAGTGACATCACTGATGACATCACTGATGACATCTCAAATGACATCACTGATGACATCATCCATGTGATAATTTCATGCATCTTCTCACACCCTAATATAACTTTTGATACAGTTTGTATTTTTGAGTGTGTGTATCAAAGGTTATATTAGGGTGAGAGGAGGTCTGCCACTCTATCACAAGGATGATGTCATCAGTGATGTCATCAGTGATGTCATCAGTGATGTCATTTGAGATGTCATCAGTGATGTCATGAGTGATGTCACTGACCATGTCATGAGTGATGTAATATGTGACGTCATCAGCAGTGCATTGCGAGGCGCGAGTTATAGTTAGCTGAACTAACTATAACGGGGAATTTCTATGGTTTTGTACGAGTGAAATGTCCAACTAACTATAACTGTCCCTAAAACCTATGGTTTTTCAGTGAATTTCAAAGGTTTTTAAATGCTAATTTCTAACTATAACATGTCTGAAACCTATGGTTTTTCAGTGAATTTCAAAGGTTTTTTAAATGCTAATTTCTAACTATAACGTGCCTGAAACCTATGATTTTTTAAGTGAATTTCAAAGGTTTTTTAAATGCTAGTTTCTAACTATGCCTACAGAGGTAGGACATGTGAAGAAAGAAGAAAAAACGCACAGAAAGAAGCAAAAGATGTGCAGAAAGAACCAACAGAGGATCAGAAAGAGGCCTTGTTGCAAAATCATCCTGTGCCCACAACTTTTTCAGACGGGTACTGGTGGTAACTGACTCTGACTAACCAGAGCCAGTGCTATGCTAAAAGACACTTAGAATACAGTGAAAACACCTACATACACTAGGGAACACTATGCGTTGGGGTACCCCTGTGATTAGCATGACCTCCTCTGCAAGTCCCTAGTACATAATAGGGCAGGGGATTAAAACTACCTCTTAAAACGCGCTACAGGGCGCGTTTGCACAGTGGTGAAGGGAAGGGGGCCTGTGGTGACATGTGTGCAAACGCACCACGTGGCGCGTTTTAAGTTGCGGGATTAAGTCCCCTTGAATTCTGAGGGTCCCTGGGGCCCAACTAGCCCCCAGGTACCTACAGTTAGGACCACAGAGCTGAGTTGCAGAGAGGCGTTCCGAGGCCACGCACCTTTTTCACCTCTCTGCAACGCAACTCTGTTGTGCTTACTGAAGGTGCCTGGTGGGCTAGTTGGCTCCCAGGGTCCCTCAGGATTCAAAGGAATTAATTCCCCAACCTAAACGCACCACAGGGCGTGTTTGCGCACATGTCACCTGAGGCCCCGCCCCTCCCTTCACCACTGTGCAAACGCGCCCCGTGGTGCGTTTTAAGTTGGGGGATTAGGTCACCTTGAATCCTGAGGGTCCCTGGGGCCCAACTAGCCCACTAGGTACTTCCAGTAAGCACCACAGGCCTGCGTTGCAACGCCTGTAACAAATTGTGCAGTTGTGTTTAGGTAGTGAAGAGGGTCGTGCTGGGGGTAGTGTTTTAGGGTTTAGGGTAGTGCAGTGGTGTTTGTGTAGTGTAGGGGGTCATGCTGGGGGTAGATTTAGGGTTTAGGGTAGTGCAGTGGTGTTTGGGTAGTGTAGGGAGTCGTGCTGGGGGAGTGTTTTAGGGTTTAGGGTAGTGCAGTGGTGTTTGGGTAGTGTAGGGGGTCGTGCTGGGGGTAGTGTTTTAGGGTTTAGGGTAGTGCAGTGGTGTTTGGGTAGTGTAGCGGGTCGTGCTGGGGGTAGTGATTTAGGGTAGTGCAGTGGTGTTTGGGTAGTGTAGGGGTACTGCTGGGGGTAGTGTTTTAGGGTTTAGGTTAGTGCAGTGGTGTTTGGGTAGTGTAGGGGTACTGCTGGGGGTAGTGTTTTAGGGTTTAGGGTAGTGCAGTGGTGTTTGTGTAGTGTAGGGGGTAGTGTTTTAGGGTTTAGGGTAGTGCAGTGGTGTTTGTGTAGTGTAGGAGGTCGTGTTTTAGGGTTTAGGGTAGTGCAGTGGTCTTTGGGTAGTGTAGGGAGTCATGCGGGGGTAGTGTTTTAGGGTTTAGGGTAGTGTAGGGGGTCATGCGGGGGTAGTGTTTTAGGATTAGGGTAGTGCATTGGTGTTTGGGTAGTGTAGGGGTCATGCGGGGGTAGTGTTTTAGCGTTTAGGGCAGTGCAGTGGTGTTTGGGTAGTGTAGGGGTCGTGCTGGGGGAGTGCAGTGGTGTTCGGGTAGTGTAGGGGGTCGTGCTGGGGGAGTGTTTTAGGGTTTAGGGCAGTGCAGTGGTGTTCGGGTAGTGTAGGGGTTGTGCTGGGGGTAGTATTTTAGGGTTTAGGGTAGTGCAGTGGTGTTCGGGTAGTGTAGGGGGTCGTGCTGGGGGTAGTGTTCTAGGGTTTAGGGCAGTACAGTGGTGTTTGGGCAGTGTAGGGGGTAATGCTGGGGGTGGTGTTTTAGGGTTTAGGGCAGTGCAGTGGTGTTCGGGCAGTGTAGGGGGTCGTGCTGGGGGTGGTGTTTCAGGGTTTAGGGCAGTGCAGTGGTGTTCGGGCAGTGTAGGGGGTGGTGTTTCAGGGTTTATGGCAGTGCAGTGGTGTTCGGGCAGTGTAGGGGGTTGTGCAGGGGGTGGTGTTTCAGGGTTTAGGGCAGTGGTGTTCGGGCAGTGTAGGGGGTCATGCTGGGGGTGGTGTTTCAGGGTTTGGGGCAGTGCAGTGGTGTTCGAGCAGTAAAGGGGGTTGTGCTGGGGGTGGTGTTTCAGGGTTTAGGGCAGTGCAGTGGTGTTCGGGCAGTGTAGGGGGCGGTGCAGGGGGTGGTGTTTCAGGGTTTAGGGCAGTGCAGTGGTGTTCGGGCAGTGTAGGGGGTGCTGCAGGGGGTGGTGTTTCAGGGTTTAGGGCAGTGCAGTGGTGTTCGGGCAGTGTTCGGGCAGTGTAGGGGGTGGTGTTTCAGGGTTTAGGGCAGTGCAGTGGTGTTCGGGCAGTGCAGGGGGTCGTGCTGGGGCTGGTGTTTCAGGGTTTAGGGCAGTACAGTGGTGTTCGGGCAGTGTAGGGGGTCATGCTGGGTCTGGTGTTTCAGGGTTTAGGGCAGTGCAGTGGTGTTCGGGCAGTGTAGGGGGTTGTGCTGTGGCTGGTGTTTCAGGGTTTAGGGCAGTGCAGTGGTGTTCGGGCAGTGTAGGTGGTCGTGCTGGGGCTGGTGTTTCAGGGTTTAGGGCAGTGCAGTGGTGTTCGGGCAGTGTAGGGGGTCATGCTGGGGCTGGTGTTTCAGGGTTTAGGGCAGTGCAGTGGTGTTCGGGCAGTGTAGGGGGTCTTGCTGGGGCTGGTGTTTCAGAGTCTAGGGCAGTGCAGTGGTGTTCAGGCAGTGTAGGGGGTCTTGCTGGGGCTGGTGTTTCAGGGTTTAGGGCAGTGCAGTGGTGTTCGGGCAGTGTAGGGGGTCGTGCTGGGGGTGGTGTTTCAGGGTTTAGGGCAGTGCAGTGGTGTTTGGGCAGTGTAGGGGGTCATGCTGGGGCTAGTGTTTCAGGATTTAGGGCAGAGCAATGGTGTTCAGGCAGTGTAGGGGGTTTTGCTGGAGGTGGTGTTTCAGGGTTTAGGGCAGGGCAGTGGTGTTCGTGCAGTGTAGGGGGTGGTGTTTCAGGGTTTAGGGCAGTGGTGTTCAGGCAGTGTAGGGGTCTTGCTGGGGTTGATGTTTCAGGGTTTAGGGCAGTGCAGTGGTGTTTGGGCAGTGTAGGGGGTCGTGCTGGGGGTGGTGTTTCAGGGTTTAGGGCAGTGCAGTGGTGTTCCGCCAGTGTAGGAGGTCGTGCAGGGGTGGTGTTTCAGGGTTTAGGGCAGTGCAGTGGTGTTCGGGCAGTGTAGGGGGTCGTGCTGGGGGTGGTGTTTCAGGGTTTAGGGCAGTGCAGTGGTGTTCGGGCAGTGTAGGGTGTCGTGCTGAGGGGTGGTGTTTCAGGGTTTAGGGCAGTGCAGTGGTGTTCGGGCAGTGTAGGGGGTCGTGCAGGGGTGGTGTTTCAGGGTTTAGGGCAGTGCAGTGGTGTTTGGGCAGTGTAGGGGTCGTGCAGGGGTGGTGTTTCAGGGTTTAGGGCAGTGCAGTGGTGTTTGGCCAGTGTAGGTGGTCTTGCTGGGGGTGGTGTTTCAGGCTTTAGTGCAGTGGTGTTCGGGCAGTGTAGGGGGTCTTGCTGGGGGTGATGTTTCAGGGTTTAGGGCAGTGCAGTGGTGTTCGGGCAGTGTAGGGGGTCTTGCTGGGGCTTGTGTTTCAGGGTTTAGGGCAGTGCAGTGGTTTTCGGGCAGTGTAGGCGGTCGTGCTGGGGCTGGTGTTTCAGGGTTTAGGGCAGTGCAGTGGTGTTCAGGCAGTGTACGGGGTTGTGCTGGGGCTGGTGTTTCAGGGTTTAGGGCAGTGCAGTGGTGTTCGGGCAGTGTAGGGGTCGTGCTGGGGGTGGTGTTTCAGGGTTTAGGGCAGTGCAGTGGTGTTCGGGCAGTGTAGGGGTCGTGGTGGGGCTGGTGTTTCATGGTTTAGGGCAGTGCAGTGGTGTTCGGGCAGTGTAGGGGGTCGTGCTGGGGGTGGTGTTTCAGGGTTTAGGGCAGTGCAGTGGTGTTCCGCCAGTGTAGGAGGTCGTGCAGGGGTGGTGTTTCAGGGTTTAGGGCAGTGCAGTGGTGTTCGGGCAGTGTAGGGGGTCGTGCTGGGGGTGGTGTTTCAGGGTTTAGGGCAGTGCAGTGGTGTTCGGGCAGTGTAGGGTGTCGTGCTGAGGGGTGGTGTTTCAGGGTTTAGGGCAGTGCAGTGGTGTTCGGGCAGTGTAGGGGGTCGTGCAGGGGGTGGTGTTTCAGGGTTTAGGGCAGTGCAGTGGTGTTTGGGCAGTGTAGGGGGTCGTGCAGGGGGTGGTGTTTCAGGGTTTAGGGCAGTGCAGTGGTGTTTGGCCAGTGTAGGTGGTCTTGCTGGGGGTGGTGTTTCAGGCTTTAGTGCAGTGGTGTTCGGGCAGTGTAGGGGGTCTTGCTGGGGGTGATGTTTCAGGGTTTAGGGCAGTGCAGTGGTGTTCGGGCAGTGTAGGGGTCTTGCTGGGGCTTGTGTTTCAGGGTTTAGGGCAGTGCAGTGGTTTTCGGGCAGTGTAGGCGGTCGTGCTGGGGCTGGTGTTTCAGGGTTTAGGGCAGTGCAGTGGTGTTCAGGCAGTGTACGGGGTTGTGCTGGGGCTGGTGTTTCAGGGTTTAGGGCAGTGCAGTGGTGTTTGGGCAGTGTAGGGGGTCGTGCTGGGGTGGCGTTTCAGGGTTTAGGGCAGTGCAGTGGTGTTCGGGCAGTGTAGGGGGTCGTGGTGGGGCTGGTGTTTCATGGTTTAGGGCAGTGCAGTGGTGTTCGGGCAGTGTAGGGGGTCGTGCTGGGGGTGGTGTTTCAGGGTTTAGGGCAGTGCAGTGGTATTCAGGCAGTGTAGGGGTTCATGCTGGGGGTGGTGTTTCAGGGTTTAGGGCAGTGCAGTGGTGTACGGGCAGTGTAGGGGTCTTGCTGGGGGTGGTGTTTCAGGGTTTAGGGCAGTGGTGTTCGGGCAGTGTAGGGGGTCTTGCTGGGGGTAGTGTTTTGGGGTTTAGGGCAGTGCAGTGGTATTCGTGCAGTGTAGGGGGTCGTGCTGGGGGTGGTGTTTCAGGGTTTAGGGCAGTGCAGTAGTGTTCGGGCAGTGTAGGGGATCGTGCAGGGGGTGGTGTTTCAGGGTTTAGGGCAGTGCAGTGGTGTTCGGGCAGTGTAGGGGGTCGTGCTGGGGGTGGTGTTTCAGGGTTTAGGGCAGTGCAGTGGTGTTCGGGCAGTGTAGGGGTCGTGCAGGGGTGGTGTTTCAGGGTTTAGGGCAGTGCAGTGGTGTTCGGGCAGTGTAGGGGTCGTGCTGGGGCTGGTGTTTCAGGGTTTAGGGCAGTGCAGTGGTGTTCGGGCAGTGTAGGGGGTCTTGCTGGGGGTGGTGTTTCAGGGTTTAGGGCAGTGGTGTTCGGGCAGTGTAGGGGGTCTTGCTGGGGTGGTGTTTCAGGGTTTAGGGCAGTGCAGTGGTATTCGGGCAGTGTAGGGGGTCTTGCTGGGGGTAGTGTTTCAGGGTTTAGGGCAGTGCAGTGGTGTTCGGGCAGTGTAGGGGTCATGCTGGGGGTGGTGTTTCAGGGTTTAGGGCAGTGCAGTGGTGTTCGGGCAGTGTTGGGGGTCGTGAAGGGGTGGTGTTTCAGGGTTTAGGGCAGTGCAGTGGTGTTCGGGCAGTGTAGGGGGTCGTGCTGGGGGTAGTGTTTTAGGGTTTAAGGTAGTGCAGTGGTGTTTGTGTAGTGTAGGGGTCGTGCTGGGGCAGTGTTTTAGGGTTTAGGGTAGTGCAGTGGTGCTTGTGTAGTGTAGGGGTCGTGCTGGGGGTAGTGTTTTAGGGTTTAGGGTAGTGCAGTGGTGTTTGTGTAGTGTAGGGGGTCATGTTTTAGGGTAGTGCAGTGGTGTTTGGGTAGTGTAGGGGGTCGTGCTGGGGGTAGGGTTTTAGGATTTAGGTTAGTGCAGTGGTGTTGGGGTGGTGTTTCAGGGTTTAGGGCAGTGCAGTGGTGTTCGGCCAGTGTAGGTGGTCTTGCTGGGGTGGTGTTTCAGGCTTTAGTGCAGTGGTGTTCGGGCAGTGTAGGGGGTCTTGCTGGGGGTGATGTTTCAGGGTTTAGGGCAGTGCAGTGGTGTTCGGGCAGTGTAGGGGTCTTGCTGGGGCTGGTGTTTCAGGGTTTAGGGCAGTGCAGTGGTTTTCGGGCAGTGTAGGCGGTCGTGCTGGGGCTGGTGTTTCATGGTTTAGGGCAGTGCAGTGGTGTTCAGGCAGTGTACGGGGTTGTGCTGTGGCTGGTGTTTCAGGGTTTAGGGCAGTGCAGTGGTGTTCGGGCAGTGTAGGGGGTCGTGCTGGGGGTGGTGTTTCAGGGTTTAGGGCAGTGCAGTGGTGTTCGGGCAGTGTAGGGGTCGTGCTGGGGCTGGTGTTTCATGGTTTAGGGCAGTGCAGTGGAGTTCGGGCAGTGTAGGGGGTCGTGCTGGGGGTGGTGTTTCAGGGTTTAGGGCAGTGCAGTGGTGTTCGGGCAGTGTAGGGGGTCATGCTGGGGGTGGTGTTTCAGGGTTTATGGCAGTGCAGTGGTGTACGGGCAGTGTAGGGGGTCTTGCTGGGGGTGGTGTTTCAGGGTTTAGGGCAGTGGTGTTCGGGCAGTGTAGGGGTCTTGCTGGGGGTAGTGTTTCGGGGTTTAGGGCAGTGCAGTGGTATTCGTGCAGTGTAGGGGTCGTGCTGGGGGTGGTGTTTCAGGGTTTAGGGCAGTGCAGTAGTGTTCGGGCAGTGTAGGGGATCGTGCAGGGGTGGTGTTTCAGGGTTAAGGGCAGTGCAGTGGTGTTCGGGCAGTGTAGGGGTCGTGCTGGGGGTGGTGTTTCAGGGTTTAGGGCAGTGCAGTGGTGTTCGGGCAGTGTAGGGGGTCGTGCAGGGGTGGTGTTTCAGGGTTTAGGGCAGTGCAGTGGTGTTCGGGCAGTGTAGGGGTCGTGCTGGGGCTGGTGTTTCAGGGTTTAGGGCAGTGCAGTGGTGTTCGGGCAGTGTAGGGGGTCTTGCTGGGGGTGGTGTTTCAGGGTTTAGGGCAGTGGTGTTCGGGCAGTGTAGGGGTCTTGCTGGGGGTGGTGTTTCAGGGTTTAGGGCAGTGCAGTGGTATTCGGGCAGTGTAGGGGGTCTTGCTGGGGGTAGTGTTTCAGGGTTTAGGGCAGTGCAGTGGTGTTCGGGCAGTGTAGGGGTCATGCTGGGGGTGGTGTTTCAGGGTTTAGGGCAGTGCAGTGGTGTTCGGGCAGTGTAGGGGGTCGTGAAGGGGTGGTGTTTCAGGGTTTAGGGCAGTGCAGTGGTGTTCGGGCAGTGTAGGGGTCGTGCTAGGGTATGTGTTTCAGGTTTCAGGGCAGTGCAGTGGTGTTCGGGCAGTGTAGGGGGTCGTGCTGGGGGTAGTGTTTTAGGGTTTAAGGTAGTGCAGTGGTGTTTGTGTAGTGTAGGGGTCGTGCTGGGGCAGTGTTTTAGGTTTAGGGTAGTGCAGTGGTGCTTGTGTAGTGTAGGGGTCGTGCTGGGGGTAGTGTTTTAGGGTTTAGGGTAGTGCAGTGGTGTTTGTGTAGTGTAGGGGTCATGTTTTAGGGTAGTGCAGTGGTGTTTGGGTAGTGTAGGGGTTCATGCTGGGGGTAGGGTTTTAGGATTTAGGTTAGTGCAGTGGTGTTGGGGTAGTGTTTTAGGGTTTAGGGTAGTGCAGTGGTGTTTGTGTAGTGTAGGGGTCATGCTGGGGGTAGTGTTTTAGGGTTTAGGATAGTGCAGTGGTGCTTGTGTAGTGTAGGGGTCATGCTGGGGTAGTGTTTTAGGGTTTAGGGTAGTGCAGTGGTGTTTTTGTAGTGTAGGGGGTCATGTTTTAAAATGCAGCGCTCCAATACCTGACCAGTCTGCACTACATAAAACTAAAAAAACTAAAAATAAAAAGTGTTTTGCACACTTTTGTCATTGGGCTATATGTGGGCTACATCTGGGTAATATTTGTGCTACATTTGGGCTCTTTTTTCACTGGTGGCCATCTTGGAAGACTTCTTTGTTATGAAGTTTCCTAATTTCCTCATTTACTGCAGTCTCCTCAGTAGGAAATGCTTTCAGTTTTTTACTTTGATTCCATCAAGAAGGCATTCAGATGTGTCACACATTTGCCATAAATTCAGAATGTTATTACTCTAGTTGTTCATTAGATCACTGTAGTAAAGCTACTGCTCACCAAGGAGTTAACTGGAAGTCTACTGCTGGTATTGAAAGTGATTGTTTCAGTCTGCATGTCAGAATTTTCTAATGAAATAGAAGAGGATTTGAGATCTCACTTAAAACATGCACTAAATTTTCTTTTTGCAGCACTAACCATAATTTCTATGGCAAAATGAACCCCTCATTTTGTTCCTTTTTAAATTAAATGTTTTAAGTGTTACCAGTTTATTCCAATCAAGATGGCTTCAGGTGTGCCATACTTTTGTCATAAGTAAGGCTGTTAGCACTCTAGTTGTTCTTTAGAACACTCTGGGAAGCTGCAGTAGAACACAAAGGCATCAACTGACAGGCTGCTCCTGTTGAAATATAACAGGAAGATATTTGAGATCTCACTTAAAACATGTCCTAATTTTTCTTTCTACAGCACTAACCATAATTTCTATGGCAAAATGAACCCCCTCATTTTGTTCCTTTTTAAATTAAATGTTTTAAGTGTTACCAGTTTATTCCAATCAAGATGGCTTCAGGTGTGCCATACTTTTGTCATAAGTAAGACTGTTAGCGCTCTAGTTGTTCTTTAGAACACTCTGGGAAGCTGCAGTAGAACACAAAGGCATCAACTGACAGGCTGCTCCTGTTGAAATATAACAGGAAGATATTTGAGATCACACTTGAAACATGTCCTAATTTTTCTTTCTACAGCACTAACCATAATTTCTATGACAAAATGAACCCCATCATTTTGTTCCTTTTTAAATTAAATGTTTTAAGTGTTACCAGTTTATTCCAATCAAGATGGCTTCAGGTGTGCCATACTTTTGTCATAAGTAAGACTGTTAGCGCTCTAGTTGTTCTTTAGAACACTCTGGGAAGCTGCAGTAGAACACAAAGGCATCAACTGACAGACTGCTCCTGTTGAAATATAACAGGAAGATATTTGAGATCACAGTTGAAACATGTCCTAATTTTTCTTTCCAGAGCACTAACCATAATTTCTATGACAAGATGAACCCCATCATTTTGTTCCTTTTTAAATTAAATGTTTTAAGTGTTACCAGTTTATTCCAATCAAGATGGCTTCAGGTGTGCCATACTTTTGTCATAAGTAAGGCTGTTAGCACTCTAGTTGTTCTTTAGAACACTCTGGGAAGCTGCAGTAGAACACAAAGGAATCAACTGACAGTCTCTGCCCTTGTTGGATGTACATGTTTTACTGAGAATGTCAGACTTCATTCTCACATGACTGAGAAAGATAATGTGAATTTACAGAAAATATGCTCTCATTTTAGCTTCTGGGGCACCTTCCAAAACTGTATGGGACAAGCATGTGAAAATAGTTTTCTCTCAAACATGATTCATGATATCCCAGCAGAAGGTTTTTCACAGGGTAAAATCACCTTAGAACACACCACAATTCCTGAAATTAGTATGGTACCATCAACAAATGAATTCTAATGTAACTAAAGTCTGTTATCACCCTTTATAGTTCTCCTTTTGGTAACCCTCAAAATCTTCGATTCACTACAATGCATTTCAATGGGGTACTATCATTTATATTGGTCCCAAGATGGCTGCCAGCAATTCCAGGATGAAGTGCTGACAGCCAATCAGATCTCACGATGACATGTGTGGTTAGGCTCCGCCCAGATATATATGTGTTTTTACTTTTGATTTTCTCAGCAACTACTGAACGGATTTACACCATTTAACAAAAGGGTTCTTTTTGAACCAAGAACTACCTCTTTGCCAAATTTGGTGTAATTCCGTTCAGCAGTTCGGGCTGTAGCCTTGCATAAAGTTTCCTATGGAAATTGATTTTTTGACTCTTATTTTTTAATTTCTCCGCAACTACTGAACGGATTTACAGCATTTAACAAAAAGGGTTCTTTCTGAACCAAGAACTACCTCTTTGCCAAATTTGGTGTAATTCCGTTCAGCAGTTCGGGCTGTAGCCGTGTCTAAAGTTTCCTATGGGAAAATGAATGGGGAAAACACATTTTGGGACACCCCTTTTTTCTCGGCCCCGCTTGACGAATCACCCTGAGACTTTCAGGGTAGGAGCGGACCAGAGCGGGCCATAAAGTTTGAAAATTTCGCGAAGATTCGTCAACCGACGCAAGAGTTATTTCAAATAGAATGTCGCGGATTTCCTATGGAAAATAGGTCCTAACTATAACTATCTACTGGCGACCGCCAGTAGATAATATATATATATATATATATATATATATATATATATATATATATATATATATATATATATATATATATATATATACACAAGAAAATGCTCCTTCCGACTGCAATGGACCCGTGAGAAGTGGGGTGCTCCCTGGCGGAGCAAGCCGGTAATGTCACTATCGTCAGAACCACAAATATGCACGCTCTCAGTAAACGAGGAACTCCGTGAAGGTATATCCACAAGTTGTTTATTCACAACGCGTTTCAGGGCAACAACCCCTTGATCACGTGAAACGTGCACAAGCAGTGGGTGACTAATAAAGCATTTGATGAAGTCATCAACACAAACATAGGACTACTGCATATCTCAATCTTTAGAAATCAATGGCAGACATGTTGGAACGGTAAACACAGACACGAAAACACAAATCATCATGTATAACGTGTACTAGTGCCCCTGCTGTTCTGGACTATACAGAAATGCATTCATGCAATGGGTAGAATTATTGTATTACTGGCAGCGTGCTGCTCATGATGCTAAAACATTATCTCCAAGTGAAAATAAAAATGAAAATAAAATACAATGCAATGCCCAGAAAAACACTCCTAAGTTGGACAAGTGCCCCAATGGGACAAAATGCGAGACAGAGGTGACGTGTCCGCAATGCCTGACTGCAACAAAAGTGTTCATGGACTCCAACATCCAGTGCATACTATGGGGAGCCGAAGGCAACAGTAAATTGCCACCATGATATGAAAATTGGATAACGGGCCAGTGCCCAATAAACTACATAGGGGTCGATTCCGATTCGGGCCGGAAAAAGCACCGACCGACTCGGATCCGGAAAAAATACCGACCGACACGTACCAGTGGCGCCCGACACGCCAAGTACGATGCAAGCCGCGATAAATCCGACCGACACGTCAGGAAACCAAGCCGACCGACCGAGCCGCTCGGAAAATAGCAATCTGGCCGGAAAAACACGCGAATCCAACCGACCGACACGCACCCGGAACAAATCCGACCGAATCGTACCCGCCAACTCCAACCCGCAAAGTACGATGCAAGGCGCGAAAACACGACCGAGTCGGACGGAGGACAAGCCGTACGACCGACACGCATACAAAACCGAGCCGAAGCAACACAATACACCGCGACCGACGCGTACGCAGCATACAAAACTGCACAAACACAGCGTGAACGAAACGGAAAACACCGTACGAGACCAATGCAGGGTCCGACTCGGTCACAAGAACGTTTCCAACATACACAAACAGCACAAAGGAAAAATCAACCAAAAAAAGGCCAAACAAGCAATTACCAAGCCAATAAATACTGGGGGGGTGGGGACAGAGAACAAAGACACACCCACAACTCCACCTATATAAAGGACACAAATCACTACCATGAGCCTTTGCAAATGCCATTCCACTACCAGCACCCAAGAGAAAGCAACCACACACCCACAGCTCATCCCTCACACAAGCCACACACCAGCAGCACACCAACAAATACCTACCTCACATACACCCAGCACAACACACACCCACACACCCTCACCTGCACACCAACACACACATCACCCACCATCACCACCCATCACCATGCCCCCCAAGAAGAATCACAAGTTCCTAGATTGTGAATTGGAAGTCCTGGTAGACGAGATCCTCAGGGTAGAGCCACAGCTGTTTGGCACATTGGTCCAACAGACCCCCATGTCGCAGAAAACCAAGATGTGGGAGAGGATCATCAACAGGGTGAACGCACAATCACCATGTCGGCGCACAAAGAGCGACATCCAGAACAGGTGGTATGACGTGCGCAGGAGGGTACGGAAACTGCTGAAGCAAGATTACATCAACAGCCAACACACCGGCAGTGGCCCTCCTGCCAAGCCAATATACCTCAGGCCCTGGGAGGAGAAGGTGCGGGCCATCCTACCGCCAGTGAGCATATATGGACTAGAGGACATCCCAGAGCCTGGTGAGTACACAACAAATGTACACAATATACTGCCACAAAACACACACACATCACTGTCAAGGGGAGAGTCAAACCATGCACTCATAGCAATTACACAGCAACTAGAACAGAATCATCCCAAAATGTGTATGTCAGTCAGATAAACCCAACACATGCCATCAAAAAAGTCACATCCAACTGTGCCAACACATGTACAAACACAACCACAACTACAGCTAGGCAGTGGCACAAATAGAACTAACACACACATCCACACATGTAGCCACCACAACAACACCAACACACAGTGAAGACCACTCAAAGGAAGGAATTCTGTGTATGCTGGCCAAGTCAGTGTAGCCAATAGCATCATGGGAGTCGCAGTCACACATATTGCCCCCCCACAACTGTCCCATCAACACCACCATGAACCATGCGCACATCACAGGGAGTGGAGAAGGACTCACAAGATGGCTGACACTGGCTACTGCTGTGAGGAGCACAAGGCCCTGCTGGCAACTGTGCACCAACAAACAGCAGGACACCACTGACTGACATCCTGAGAGACAACTTACACTCCCTGCAATGCAAGCACGTTCCATGGTGGGATATCTGGCTGGCTGGGTGGGAAGGGGGACTTGCAGCACTGACCATAGTCACCAGCACCTCCCCTCACACCCCCCCCCAACACAAACTCCACAGTACCCACCTGGTAGAATGCAATGCCCTCCATCCTAACACAAGATCCCACAAAGCACCACCACCCTGGCTTATGTTGTGTGAAGCACAGGGACACTCTTGGGACTCTTAGCCAAACAACTGCCAGGACAACACTCCCAGCCATCCTGTCAGCACAGCCAGCCCACCCCACAGGGAAGCAGAGTCAAAAGGAAGGAAGCATGGGCATGCTGGGAAGGGGGTGGAGGCAATAGCATGATGGGAGTCGTAGTCACAGACATTGCTCAGCCTCACAACTGGCCCATCAACACCACCCTGAACCATGCTCACATCACAGGGAGTGGAGAAGGACTCACAAGATGGCTGACACTGGCTACTGCTGTGGGGAGCACAAGGCCCTGCTGCCAACTGTGCACCAACAAACAGCAGGACACCACTGACTGACATCCTGAGAGACAACTTACACTCCCTGCAATGCAAGCACGTTCCATGGTGGGATATCTGGCTGGCTGGGTGGGAAGGGGGACTTGCAGCACTGACTATAGTCACCAGCACCTCCCCTCACACCCCCCCCCAACACAAACTCCACAGTACCCACCTGGTAGAATGCAATGCCCTCCATCCTAACACAAGATCCCACAAAGCACCACCACCCTGGCTTATGTTGTGTGAAGCACAGGGACACTCTTGGGACTCTTAGCCAAACAACTGCCAGGACAACACTCCCAGCCATCCTGTCAGCACAGCCAGCCCACCCCACAGGGAAGCAGAGTCAAAGGAAGGAAGCATGGGCATGCTGGGAAGGGGGTGGAGGCAATAGCATGATGGGAGTCGTAGTCACAGACATTGCTCAGCCTCACAACTGGCCCATCAACACCACCCTGAACCATGCTCACATCACAGGGAGTGGAGAAGGACTCACAAGATGGCTGACACTGGCTACTGCTGTGGGGAGCACAAGGCCCTGCTGCCAACTGTGCACCAACAAACAGCAGGACACCACTGACTGACATCCTGAGAGACAACTTACACTCCCTGCAATGCAAGCACGTTCCATGGTGGGATATCTGGCTGGCTGGGTGGGAAGGGGGACTTGCAGCACTGACTATAGTCACCAGCACCTCCCCTCACACCCCCCCCCAACACAAACTCCACAGTACCCACCTGGTAGAATGCAATGCCCTCCATCCTAACACAAGATCCCACAAAGCACCACCACCCTGGCTTATGTTGTGTGAAGCACAGGGACACTCTTGGGACTCTTAGCCAAACAACTGCCAGGACAACACTCCCAGCCATCCTGTCAGCACAGCCAGCCCACCCCACAGGGAAGCAGAGTCAAAAGGAAGGAAGCATGGGCATGCTGGGAAGGGGGTGGAGGCAATAGCATGATGGGAGTCGTAGTCACAGACATTGCTCAGCCTCACAACTGGCCCATCAACACCACCCTGAACCATGCTCACATCACAGGGAGTGGAGAAGGACTCACAAGATGGCTGACACTGGCTACTGCTGTGGGGAGCACAAGGCCCTGCTGCCAACTGTGCACCAACAAACAGCAGGACACCACTGACTGACATCCTGAGAGACAACTTACACTCCCTGCAATGCAAGCACGTTCCATGGTGGGATATCTGGCTGGCTGGGTGGGAAGGGGGACTTGCAGCACTGACTATAGTCACCAGCACCTCCCCTCACACCCCCCCCCAACACAAACTCCACAGTACCCACCTGGTAGAATGCAATGCCCTCCATCCTAACACAAGATCCCACAAAGCACCACCACCCTGGCTTATGTTGTGTGAAGCACAGGGACACTCTTGGGACTCTTAGCCAAACAACTGCCAGGACAACACTCCCAGCCATCCTGTCAGCACAGCCAGCCCACCCCACAGGGAAGCAGAGTCAAAAGGAAGGAAGCATGGGCATGCTGGGAAGGGGGTGGAGGCAATAGCATGATGGGAGTCGTAGTCACAGACATTGCTCAGCCTCACAACTGGCCCATCAACACCACCCTGAACCATGCTCACATCACAGGGAGTGGAGAAGGACTCACAAGATGGCTGACACTGGCTACTGCTGTGGGGAGCACAAGGCCCTGCTGCCAACTGTGCACCAACAAACAGCAGGACACCACTGACTGACATCCTGAGAGACAACTTACACTCCCTGCAATGCAAGCACGTTCCATGGTGGGATATCTGGCTGGCTGGGTGGGAAGGGGGACTTGCAGCACTGACTATAGTCACCAGCACCTCCCCTCACACCCCCCCCCAACACAAACTCCACAGTACCCACCTGGTAGAATGCAATGCCCTCCATCCTAACACAAGATCCCACAAAGCACCACCACCCTGGCTTATGTTGTGTGAAGCACAGGGACACTCTTGGGACTCTTAGCCAAACAACTGCCAGGACAACACTCCCAGCCATCCTGTCAGCACAGCCAGCCCACCCCACAGGGAAGCAGAGTCAAAAGGAAGGAAGCATGGGCATGCTGGGAAGGGGGTGGAGGCAATAGCATGATGGGAGTCGTAGTCACAGACATTGCTCAGCCTCACAACTGGCCCATCAACACCACCCTGAACCATGCTCACATCACAGGGAGTGGAGAAGGACTCACAAGATGGCTGACACTGGCTACTGCTGTGGGGAGCACAAGGCCCTGCTGCCAACTGTGCACCAACAAACAGCAGGACACCACTGACTGACATCCTGAGAGACAACTTACACTCCCTGCAATGCAAGCACGTTCCATGGTGGGATAACTGACTGGGTGGGTGGGTGGGTGGGAAGGAGGTCTGGCTGTCAACCAAACACAATCAATGCAGACCATGTTCACACCCCAGAGAATACATAGAAATGCCCAAATAATGCAGGACAATGTGCCACACCAATATCAACCCCTGACTGTGACGACTTAGGACAATACAATGTACAGGCCCGCACCCCGAGGCACAGTCACAACTGTCAGGTGTGTCAACCACTGATGCCTGCAGAAACATGACATACATTGTTTGTGTCTCCCAAAAACAGGTGATGATAGGGACACAGCAGCAGACGCTGAGGAGTCCCAGTCCCAGGCTCAAGAGGATGCCGAGCTCACTGGCGTCGTACAGCCTCTGTCCTCCTCGGACGATGAACAACCTGGCACATCCGGTGCAAGTCAACATGCTGCACCAGCAGGACCACCAGCTGCAGCACCAGCAGGTCCACCAGCTGCACCCCCTGCACCCACCCCTCCAACGACTGTCACCACGAATACCATCCCTGCCGACATGGACAGAATAAGGAACAACACCAGCGCAGTGACCCTGGACCAACCTGGGGCCATGGACACCACCACCACCACCAACCCCCAAGGTGGACCAGGGTTATCTGTGCGTGCAACTGCACACACTGCACATGTCAGCAGGGGTGGTGGGAGGGGTGGGAGACAGAGGTCGCTGCTTGCAGACGTTGCTGGTGTGCATGAAGACCCACAACTGGTACGCATAGCTGATGCGTACCAGTCCAGCACCGGAGAGCTCAGCCAGGTAGTGGGGCTCCTCAGAGACATCAAACAGCAGCAGGCTGCCCATCATGCCCGCTTGGACTCCCACATGTCCCAAGTGGAGTCACACATGTCACGTGTGGACTCCCACATGTCACGTGTGGACTCCCACATGACCCGCGTGGAGTCCAAGTGGGATGTACTACATGAGATGACGGCGGTGCACAGGGACATTTTACAATGCCTCCGCCAGATGAACAGCAACCAGTCCACACCTCCCTGTGTGCCAACAACATCTGGTACCGAACAAACTGCAACTGCCACAGGGAGGGAGGAGGACTCTGGCGGAGAGTCCCCTGCACCGCAGCAGCCTGCACTTGAGGGCCCCCCCCCCAAGAAGAGGGGTCGTCCGAGGAGGGGAAAGTGAGAGGCTGATGGCCAAGCGCAACTCCCAGGAAGCCTGAACCTGTTCTGGATTTTCGCCTTTGTGCACAGACTGTTCACCCTGTTGATGGCAACACTACTCCCACACATTGCATGGGGAGTATAAGTTGGAACAATGTGTCAGACAACAGTGGCCCCGATACTGGGGATCCTGTCTACCTGGACTTTCTATTCATCTAGGAACTTGGGATTGCAAGATTCATGTACAGCACAATCCATCCTATGCACTATTATCACAATAAACACACTAATACACCATACTTGCCTCTGTCGTGATTCCAACGTGGGTGCTGTTATGGGGATGATGAACTGCAAAATTACACAGTGTATGCGAACTGCAACAGCAAGGACAACACAGGCATGTGAGTACAGGCAACGTGACACATATGAGGGAGACACACCACCAGGGCTACACAACACATACACACCTAGGCCATCTGACTCATTGCCTACACTGATGTTGCCAGGGAAGACGGTGCAATGCACAGACACCACACCCATTCCCAGTTGTAGTCAAGTAGCCCACAGGTGCAGTAAGCAAATGGCAGTCAAATGTGTGACCACAGACAACGCACATCACTAAGTGAAGCACAGGTTTATTACACAGTAGCAACATGCCGTAACCACTACAGATGCAAGGTAACCCCACCTGGTAGCGGGCACACAGTCAACAACTGTAGACAGAAGGAAGTCCATGGGTGTGGCGCACATCACCTGTAGGGACACAACAGCTACCAGCCTGGATGTGCAATCACGTCGTCGGTGGACACAGTTGACCAAACGAATCTGAAAGTACCCTGTGAAGGACAGAAATGACACACAGTCAAAAGCAATGCAGTACAGGACAGAACAGCAAAACTCATGCACAATACATGTTACAAGATACCCACCCAGAACCAAGTTAGCATGTCAACACTGTTGGGGAGTACAGCCCACCTGTCACCACACATCGCAACACACATCCTGTCAAGTAGCCCATGGACACACTCCAACAGCACCAGAGCACCACCCACACATCATGCCAACTCACATCATTCACATGACACCTCAGGATACTCACATTCAGCTAAAGAAGTTGGTGATGAGCTGTGTGCGGACATCACCATCACCATCATCATCATCATCGTCACTGGCATCGTGGTCCAGGCCAGGATCCTCCACAGGTGGCGGATGTTGGTCATCGTCATCCTGGATGAGAGGCAACTCCTTCCGCACTGCCAGGTTGTGGAGCATGCAGCAGACGATGATAATCTTGCACACTTTCGCAGGGGCATATGGGAGGGACCCTCCGGTCTTGTCCAGGCAGCGGAAGCGGCTCTTCAGGAGACCAAAGGTCCGCTCAATCACTCTCCTGGTCCGACCATGTGCCTCATTGTAGCGCATCTGGGCAGGTGTCACAGGGTTCCTGAGGGGTGTCAGCAACCACGGCATGTTGGGGTATCCCGAGTCACCTACGGACAGACAAGTGCACATCAGCTGACTTGGAAAAGTGGGCGGAATACTACAGATCAGATCACACACAATGGCACAAAGTCAGTACACACCGACAAGCCAGGCACGCTGGTTCTGCATCTGTGCCATCAACCTGGGGATGCGACTACTCCTCATCACAAAGGCATCGTGTGCTGAACCAGGGAAACGGGCACACACGTGTGTGATGGTCATGTCTGCAAGACACACCACCAGTGCATTGACCGAGTGGTAGTGCTTGCGGTTCCTGTAGGCCTGCTCCTGGGCCTGTGGTGGTACCAAAGCCACATGTGTCCCATCAATGGAGCCAATGACATGCGGCATCCTCCCCAGGGCATAAAAGTCACTCTTCACGTCAGTGAGTCGTCGCAGTCTAGGGAAATAGATGTACCGGTTCAGGAAGAGCAACATTGCCGCCAAAACATCGCGGAGCACACGGCTGAACATGGTCTGTGACATCCCACCAGCAGACGCCACAGTATGTTGGAAGGTACCGGTGGCAAAGAAGTGTAGGGCTGCCATCACCTTCACCTTGGGGGTCAGCGCTGTAGGATACGGCCGGCCAGGCTGCAAATGTGGGGACAACTGCACTGCAAAATCCTCAATCAGCTGCCTGGTGAAGCGGTACCGTCGGATGCTGTCCCGTTCCACCATCGTTGCCAGGTCTGGGAATGGCCGATGGACAGCAGGAGCCCTGCAGTGCAGAGGAGAAGTAAGCAAGATCGTCAGTCACCCCACATATGCGGCATTGAACACACTCAAGATCCCAACATACATCATCATGAGGCACAACTACATGAAGTGTGCAGTACCGGAACGACATTTATGGTACATACATGGCCAACATCTGTCAACACGGTCCTACAGGTGGCATCAATTTGTCCCTGTTTGGCCCATTGGATATCATGATGCTGTGTCACAGTCACCCCCCCAGTGACATGTGAGGACAGATGTGCCCCAGGCACCACAGCTCAACGACAGGCACATTCCCAGGGACCCTGTAATGCCACATGGACACTGGCATCACCTGGAGTATCATGTGTACACCACAACAAAACAAACATGACCCCCACAGGTAGTGGCCACACTTGCCATGGCAGGAGAGCCATGGACGTCTGTGACACACACGCACAACATCAGAGTCCATGCACACACAACGTGGATGTGGAGACTGTCTCCCATTGTGCACATGAAATCAGAGACATTGTAAACACTACATGCACAAAGACTGTGGAGGGCCATCACTATTGTGCCACTGGGACACCCTGGCTCAAACATACCGTCCCACATGGGACTCACGGGGTATGTGACATGACATACACAAACACCACTGTGAAATGTGACCATGGCACATGCACAGATATGAACAGTTGCACATCACAGTGGTCACGTACACGTAACACCCATGATCCTGTCCCCATGAACACGTGCACAGCCTGGGGGTGGCTGCCCACAGGTGACACCCACAGGACAACATGTACACCAACATACACACAATAGGAAATGCAGCCTTACATGCCTTATGATAAGGTTTGGACAGGCTGTCGTGATGTAGGTGTGCCCCTCACTCCCTGGGAGCTATCTGTGGCTGGCATATGTCCATCTGAGACAGGCATGCTGACATATGCCAGTCACATGTACAGTGATGCGTTGTACTGCAATGGACCGATCGGTGCCTCCGGCCGGCCCATTGCATTCAATGTGTGCGGGTACGCGTTGTACCCCTGTGCGCGTTGTACTGCAATGGACCGATCGGTGCCTCCGGCCGGCCCATTGCTTTCAATGTGTGCGGGTACGCGTTGTACCCCTGTGCGCGTTGAACTGCAATGGACCGATCGGTGCCTCCGGCCGGCCCATTGCATTCAATGTGTGCGGGTACGCGTTGTACCCCTGTGCGCGTTGAACAGCAATGGACCGATCGGTGCCTCCGGCCGGCCCATTGCATTCAATGTGTGCGGGTACGCGTTGTACCCCTGTGCGCGTTGTACTGCAATGGACCGATCGGTGCCTCCGGCCGGCCCATTGCATTCAATGTGTGCGGGTACGCGTTGTACCCCTGTGCGCGTTGAACAGCAATGGACCGATCGGTGCCTCCGGCCGGCCCATTGCTTTCATTGTGTGCGGGTACGCGTTGTACCCCTGTGCGCGTTGTACTGCAATGGACCGATCGGTGCCTCCGGCCGGCCCATTGCATTCAATGTGTGCGGGTACGCGTTGTACCCCTGTGCGCGTTGAACAGCAATGGACCGATCGGTGCCTCCGGCCGGCCCATTGCATTCAATGTGTGCGGGTACGCGTTGTACCCCTGTGCGCGTTGTACTGCAATGGACCGATCGGTGCCTCCGGCCGGCCCATTGCATTCAATGTGTGCGGGTACGCGTTGTACCCCTGTGCGCGTTGAACAGCAATGGACCGATCGGTGCCTCCGGCCGGCCCATTGCATTCAATGTGTGCGGGTACGCGTTGTACCCCTGTGCGCGTTGTACCTCAATGGACCGATCGGTGCGCACCCATTGACAATGGGCTTGCCTGGCAACGGACGCGTTTTCGAATATTCGAACGAGTCGGTTGCTGGAAAATCAGTTGGTCACCCACAACAATGTTGCAAAATCATGTATGTCATGAAGTTGAAGATTTGAAGGATGCTGTGGGCGTGTTTTGGTGCTGCTATTCCATGGATTGGCCAGATTCAGAAGATGCAAACGACTTGGACCTATCACTTTGGACACAAGGGACAGTATCTGCCTCTCCAGCACATATATATTGCTGCATGTTCCCCTGAGAGCCCACTTGCCTGCACTACATGCTCCAGGACGACATCTGCCACTGCACTGCTGCTGTCTCTGCCCCTCTGGACCCTGCAATGGCACGTACTGTGGAGAGAGCCCCAGCCTTCAGCCTTGAAGAGAACCAGGCCCTGCTGGACAGCCTACTTCCACAGTACAGCAAGCTGTATGGGACACCAGGGGAGCAGGTGAGTGTTCTGTGCACTGCCTTTCTGAATGTGCATTTTGTCTGACTAGCAAGGCTGAGAGTCAGCACACCACTGGCTAGCAGGCTCACTGAGTAGTTGTCACCCCCCATAGTGTGTAGTGACTTGCACTGGACAGGTATGGTGCAGTGACAGTGCTTCTGAACAGGGTTTTACTCCCCATGCTATGATACCATGTAGTGACTTCTGGAAAACTGTCCATGGGCAGCCGTGCACTGCCTGGGTACACCATGTGCCCCTGTGATTGCGACATGTATATGCAACTGTGTCATGCACGGATATGTTGCATGTGTAGTAATGTCCTTATCACTTTGTCATCCTGACAGGCTTCTGCCCATCGGAAGCATGAGATCTGGAAGGACATCGTCCGGGCTGTCCGGTCCGTGGGGGTCTACAAGCGCCGGATCCGCAACTGCCAAAAGAGGTGGCAGGACCTTCGGGGCTGGACCCGGAGGATTGCACGGGTCCAGCTGAAGCTGTCGCCTCCTCGCAGGAGGGGCGGAACACGGACCCTGACCCCCCACATGCTCAGGATCCTGGCGGTGGTCTTTCCAGACCTGGATGGGCAGCTGAAGGCCAGAGAGCAGCAAGGAGGGGGTGAGTCAAAGACTGCACTGTGTACTCTGTCTAACATGTTATGTGCCCTCCTCGGGCCAGGTTGAACTGCCACAGTACAGCAGTCATGTTGTCCAGGAGCCATGTCCCTCTATTGTGCACTGCCCACTCCTCATCTGATACCCAGGTGTGGCCCTTACATGCAGGGAATTCTGTCACTTAGGACTGTGTCCTTGCAGTTTGCTTGACTCAAGGTGGGAGACAGCATCTGTTTCCCTGACTCTGTGGTGGGCATCATGGGTGGGTCCATTGCTTACACAATGCCTGTATTCTGACATGTATTCAGCGTGTTACTTTGATCTGTGGTCCAATTGCTGAGCTGATCCACCACATGTGGCTGGGGTACCTGGCACACACCCATGCTGCGGGTGGGAACAATGTTTGGGCCCCAGGAGTATGTATATGACGTGTGTCACACATACTTAGCCAGCTGCCTACAGTCCAGGGCTCATCCCTCATTCATGTGGGGCTGGACAGTCATGCCTACTCCAGGCCATACAATACACTCTGTACTCCCACTCCCGTGTATCAGAGGACACATTGTGCACAGTGATTTGCCCCTCAGGTGTCTGCCTCTGTGTCAGTGTGCTGTGGATTAGTCGCCAGGACTGCTGTGGAGTTTCTTGGTAGGGGCTCAGCATGCCACTGGAGATGTGACCATAGGAGACGATACTTGTGTGACACATAGGTGTCTGATCAGCTGCCCATGCAGACTGGGGCATGTAAATGTGAAGTTCAGGCAGCTGTTCCCCATGCACAGCAGAGTGTGAGGGGCTCAGGTTCAGAGGGTAGTGTCACAGGTCTCCCATATGTCCAATAGGTATGACCTGGACAGATGAGGGTTAAGAGGATGTGTTGTGGGGGGATGTACATGTGCACTTGTGCAGCTCCAGGACTTGCATTCCCCATGACCTACTATTGTGACACAGTGCAGAGTGTTGTTGTCTGGCTGCAAAGTCATACATCACTGAGACAGTGATGTATGACTTTGCAGTCATGCCTCCGCCATGGCATGTGTCTACTGATTGGTGATCCTGCAGGGGAGTGACATGTGCTACATGCACACCATAGTGGCGCTGGCTATCAGGACATGGGTGCATCATGGTGTCTGTCGCTGGTATGCATCACATGCATTTCCTATTTGACTCTGGGCATCCCTTACATCCGTAAACCTGTACTGACTCAGTGGCAAGAGCTGTGATGTGTCCACACCGTGTTCTCTGCACTGTCCAACTACTGTGTACTTGGTGCATGTGTCAACACTGGGGTGTTGCAATCCAACAGACACCAGACAGATGGGTGCAAGGCCATGTGGGATGTGAGTGCCATGCTTGGCATCAGACTGACAATTGACTTCTCCTGTTCAATTAGTGCACTTTTAGCAATGTACAACTAATGATGCCAGGGCTTGCTCTGTGATGTGCTGTGCTCACAGTGGTGTGTGCGTTATGTGCAGGTGACTGATGTCTGTCTGTTTCCCCATTGTTTGCAGATACATCCACGGCCACGGAAGGGGACAGCTCCACGGACCAGGAGGAGCCGGAGAGCCAGACTGGGTCAGCAGCCGAGGAGTGGTCGGAGGGACCCAGTGGCACGGAGGGCGAGGGGAGCCACACCGAGGAGTCCTCAGCAGCATCCACCTCAGCTGAGGACCAGAGCAACTCGGAGGATGACTCCCTTGTGGAGGCGGGTGTCAGCAGCCACCACACCCCAGCTAGTGTTGCTGTCCCCGCCACCACCAGCACCACCACCGCCCTCCCATCGGCTCCCATTCCCCAGGTCCGTGGAGGCTCCCATGTCCGGGAGCGTGTCTCCTTTGGGCCAGGCACCGCACCCCCTGCCCCTGTGTCCCCTGCTGCCCTGAGTGAGGAGTCTGTGTACCTCCTTCGCCAGCTCCATGTAGGGCAGACAGCCATGCTGAGTGTCCTCCATGCGCACACCGCGCTGTTGACTCAGCTGGTGTCGTTCATGGAGGGCATCTCATCGGGCATGTCTGACCTACAGAGGGGCAATAGGTCCATGGACTCCTCCCTGACGGCAGCAGTGTCCCTCCTCAAACGGTCCCTCACCCCTCCTGCCTCTGCTCCATCCACACTCCCCAGCACCTTACCCATCCCAGGCACACACACACTGGCACACACCAGCACACACACATCCAGCACACTGACACACACGCCAATGACAAAACGCACACGCAAGCACATTCAGGGGACTGAAGCCAGACTCACAGGGGATGGGGCCCTGGAACACACACACGCATCCACATGCACTGCGCAGTCCTCAGTTCCCTCTCCCTCCAAAGCACCCTCCCTTGCCTCACCTGCAACCCCAAAGTCACAGCAGCTCTTCCTCTGTGACCTCGGCCTCTTCCCCACCGATGAAGCTGCTCCAGCATCCCGGGGGAAGAGGAAGCCCACCCACACGGAGCAGAGTGCCCCTCGCCCCCGGACACCCTCCCCCAGGCGCAGACGGACTGAGGCCCCCACCCGCAAGTCCCCCCGGAGTGCTAAGAGCAAGACCCCGCCACCGCCCTGCAGCTCAGGCACAAGGTCTCCGTCCTCCATCCCTCAGGCCCCCACTGCACAGGTGCCCCCACCACACCCTGCCCCAGGTTCCCCCACCCACAGATATACCATCCCCAAGATGCTCCGGCCTTCTCCCCCTGCCACTTGCTCTCCCAGCACCACACCCCCCGCTGCGCTTGTCTGTGCCACTGATGTGGTGAGGGTGTCCCCCCTCTGTCCAACCCACCTTGCCTGTTCCCCATTCTCCTCCCCTGGAGGTAGGCACTGCAGTGGAGTCCACTACCGCCCTGTCTGACTTGGGCACTGCAGTGGCGGACCTGTCCACCCCATCTGCAGGGTCCACTGCAGTTGTGCCGGCACCCACGACATCTGTGTCATGCCCCCCAGTTGTGCCGGCACACACCATGTCAGACACCTCCACTGCAGTTGTCAGTGGCTCTCCAGCACCCACCACCCCTTCCCTGACTCCCCCTGGTGAGCCCTGATCCTGTCCCTGCGGTGCCTGGCCTGCCCCCCGGTTGCCCCTCCTAGTGGATTGTCCCTGGTATTGTGCAGGCATGCGTAGGGTGACATCTGCCAGTGTCACCCTGTTTGAACTTTGACAATGGACTGGCCATTGGCCTTTGCTCTTTTTTCAGGACTTCGTTTGGCCTCAACACATATGCTGAATAAAGCAACTTTCTTTTCTCTAGTGCTCATGCTTCAGATGTACATGTTGTTGGTGCAGCTAACCATGCCCTTGCTGCAGTGATGGTGATATCTGGTCTCATGATTATGAAGTGTTACTGTGCAGGAACCCATGTGGTCCAGGGGGAATGTGTCCTATCATGTGGTGTATCCATGTCATCAATAGCAGCATCTGAGGGTGTCATGTGTTCAGTATTTGGCAATGGGTTTCCTACTTACATTGGCAATTTCATATCTGTGGCTTCCACCCCTGCACATCTGTTGTGCCTGCCATCGTTGCATTTGTCTACTTCCCTGACCGTGTTGCCATCTCCAGTGGACATGCAGGTTTGGGCATCAATGGGGAGGGACTCATCCGTGTAGTCAGTGCAACATTGCTATACAAGTGTGTTGGATCTGTGCTGATGATTCCGTTGGCACATCCATGACCAGGCTGATGTGATGGGAGCCCTCATTTGGTGCTAATTGTTGATTGTGTGACCAAGTGCTCAGCTGACATGATGGGGCCCTACTGAGGCAACATATGGCACAGCTTTCCTCACACAGGAGTGGAGTCCCCTCATGGCAGTGTGTACACGTGTGACATTGCCTGCGCCCAAGGTGTGTGTTGTATGTGCATGTCTGTGTGTTCACTTCCATTCATCTGCGCATGCTGTGATCCCTAGTGTTGTACCTGTTTGTGATGCTTGCTGACTTGAGCTATGTTCCCCCAAAGTCTTCTCCCTGTGTTCTCTGTGATGTGGGTGCATGGCACATTACTGGTCATCAGGGTGTCACCCATAGGTGTGTTTGCTGTCAGGGCAGAGTTTGTGTGCTGACGCAGATGGGTCACAGTCAGGTTTCCCTTTGGCACTTGTTGTTTGCCCCTGTCATGTGATTTCCAGTTTGTGTTATCTTTCAGTGATTGTGACACGTTGTGTGTGTGACTGCTGGCACTCCTTAGGGTCCGGGCTGCAATGTTGGTTGTTGTCTATGTGTGTTCTTTGTGGGTGACCTTGGCTTCTTCATTGGTGTGTGACTGTGGCTGGGATCCCATTGGTCGGTGTGGTATTGCCGTCATGTCCATGTACAGCGTAGTGTGCAGTGTGTCAGACTTTCAGGAGTCTTGTTGAGTGTCCATGTGTGATGTGTTTCTACACCTTGGTTCCCACCCACCACCCTGGAATAGTAATGGGTGCATGTGCAATGTCACCAGTGCATGTGTACTTCACTGCTGCACATTGTTGGAGGTCGAGGGGTGTGGTCTTGAGTGTGTGCAGATGAGAGTTGTTGCCCGGCTAGTCCCCTGCCTCCATGTTGGCCTTGGCTTACTGGCCATGCTGATTGATTTGTGCTTGTGTAGGTGTGATGGTAGTTAGTTGCTCAGGACACCTGACTGTGGTTCACAGTGTGAACGACATTTAGCTTTGTCATCACAGTGGTATTTTTCTTCAGCCCAGGGTCACCACATTGTGGGGGCCCTGGGGGTGGTGCTGTGGTGTGTCTGTGACTTGCTGTGTCAGTTGTTGTTCCTACGTGCCTGTGTGACATGTGTGTTTTGTGCTCCCTCTCACCTGTCAATGCCTGCTTGCCCACATAGGGGATTTGGATCCATGAGTTACCTTAGTGTGGCAGTGTATGCACATCTGTATGATTGGTATTCAGCTCTCCTCATGTGTTGTGTTGTTGCCTGGGGACAATGGCACCCCCACCCCTCACCTGCTGTGTATGATGACAGTGTTGGTCTGCCTGTTTGTGTTTGTGCATCTGCACCACTGCATTGGCATATCTTGGGTGTGCCATTGGCTGTATGTTGTTTGGTGTGTTTCCCCTGCTGTCCCTGGGACTCCTAGGTCATCGGTCAGCACAGTGATCATGGTTTGTGTGTCCCATTGCTGCCATGGTATGGTATCTGTTCACCTCACATCTGCTGTCTCCACAGGGTATCTGCATTTGTGTGCCCATTGGTGCAAATATGTGGTTCTGCATTCTGATGGTCACTTCTGTCATTGTGTCATTGATGACTGTTGACGGTCTCAGCCCCCATGGGTGTTGTTTGTCTGCACATGGCCAAAGGAATGTTTCATTTGCACTGCAGTATTTGGCTCCCCCAATTTATGTTGCAATGGGACACATACACTACTTTGCCACAGATGAGTTTTTGGTTCTGTGACCAGGAATGATCCATGCAGTTTGGCAGTTGCAGCTCTTTCTTTGTCAACAATTACCTTTTGGTCACTGTGATGATGAGGGTGTAGACCCCATTGCCACAATGGTCAAAATGTGCTTCAGCTATGGACCCCACACTTGCCTTTTGGTCACTGTGATGATGGGGGTGTAGACCCCATTGCCAC
The DNA here is from genome assembly GCA_963921515.1 of Calotriton arnoldi. NCBI lineage: Eukaryota > Metazoa > Chordata > Amphibia > Caudata > Salamandridae > Calotriton > Calotriton arnoldi. The sequence continues at coordinate 39,449 of CAWUFW010017202.1, forward strand.
AATGGTCAAAATGTGCTTCAGCTATGGACCCCACACTTGCCTTTTGGTCACTGTGATGATGGGGGTTTAGACCCCATTGCCACAATGGTCAAAATGTGCTTCAGCTATGGACCCCACACTTGCCTTTTGGTCACTGTGATGATGGGGGTTTAGGCCCCATTGCCACAATGGTCATGGGCTGCTTGCATTGTGGGTGCCACACACATATATGTGTGGCACATGTGCTAGGGGGTCACATTGTATGTTCAATGTCATGTTCGGTGTTGTAGGCATTTGACACAGCCTGCTCACACGCTTGTCATGGTGGTGGGGGGATGTCTTAATCTTGCATTCCCTAGGTTGTGGTGTGCTTGTTGTGTCATGCATTGTCCATCCTATGAGTGGGGGTGGTAGTAGTGGTAGGCATCCTGCCCCCTGGGTGAGGGTGGTAGTAGTGGTGGGCATCCTGCCCCCCTGGCTAAGGGTGGTAGTAGTGGTGGGCATCCTGCCCCCCTGGGTGAGGGTGGTAGTAGTGGTAGGCATCCTGCCCCCTGGCTAAGGGTGGTAGTAGTGGTGGGCATCCTGCCCCCTGGGTGAGGGTAGTAGTAGTGGTGGGCATCCAGCCCCCCCTGGCTAAGGGTGGTAGTGGTGGTGGGCATCTGGCACCCCCCTGGCTAAGGGTGGTAGTAGTGGTGGGCATCCTGCCCCCCTGGGTGAGGGTGGTAGTAGTGGTGGGCATCCTGCCCCCTGGCTAAGGGTGGTAGTAGTGGTGGGCATCCTGCCCCCCTGGGTGAGGGTGGTAGTAGTGGTAGGCATCCTGCCCCCTGGCTAAGGGTGGTAGTAGTGGTGGGCATCCTGCCCCCTGGGTGAGGGTGGTAGTAGTGGTGGGCATCCTGCCCCCTGGCTAAGGGTGGTAGTAGTGGTGGGCATCCTGCCCCCCTGGGTGAGGGTGGTAGTAGTGGTAGGCATCCTGCCCCCCTGGGTGGGGGTGGTAGTAGTGGTAGGCATCCTGCCCCCCTGGCTAAGGGTGGTAGTAGTGGTGGGCATCCTGCCCCCCCTGGGTGAGGGTGGTAGTAGTGGTAGGCATCCTGCCCCCCCTGGTTGAGGGTGGTAGTAGTGGTAGGCATCCAGCCCCCCTGGCTAAGGGTGGTAGTAGTGGTAGGCATCCAGCCCCCTGGCTAAGGGTGGTAGTAGTGGTGGGCATCCTGCCCCCCTGGGTGAGGGTGGTAGTAGTGGTGGGCATCCTGCCCCCCTGGGTGAGGGTGGTAGTAGTGGTAGGCATCCTGCCCCCCTGGGTGGGGGTGGTAGTAGTGGTAGGCATCCAGCCCCCCTGGCTAAGGGTGGTGGTAGGCATCCAGCCCCCCTGGCTAAGGGTGGTAGTAGTGGTGGGCATCCTGCCCTCCCTGGGTGAGGGTGGTAGTAGTGGTGGGCATCCTGCCCCCCTGGGTGAGGGTGGTAGTAGTGGTAGGCATCCAGCCCCCCTGGTTGAGGGTGGTAGTAGTGGTAGGCATCCAGCCCCCTGGCTAAGGGTGGTAGTAGTGGTAGGCATCCAGCCCCCTGGCTAAGGGTGGTAGTAGTGGTGGGCATCCTGCCCCCTGGGTGAGGGTGGTAGTAGTGGTGGGCATCCTGCCCCCCTGGCTAAGGGTGGTAGTAGTGGTAGGCATCCTGCCCCCTGGGTGGGGTGGTAGTAGTGGTGGGCATCCTGCCCCCTGGCTAAGGGTGGTAGTAGTGGTGGGCATCCTGCCCCCCTGGGTGAGGGTGGTAGTAGTGGTAGGCATCCTGCCCCCTGGTTGAGGGTGGTAGTAGTGGTAGGCATCCAGCCCCCTGGCTAAGGGTGGTAGTAGTGGTAGGCATCCAGCCCCCTGGCTAAGGGTGGTAGTAGTGGTGGGCATCCTGCCCCCTGGCTAAGGGTGGTAGTAGTGGTGGGCATCCTGCCCCCCTGGGTGAGGGTGGTAGTAGTGGTAGGCATCCTGCCCCCCTGGTTGAGGGTGGTAGTAGTGGTAGGCATCCAGCCCCCCTGGCTAAGGGTGGTAGTAGTGGTAGGCATCCAGCCCCCTGGCTAAGGGTGGTAGTAGTGGTGGGCATCCTGCCCCCTGGGTGAGGGTGGTAGTAGTGGTGGGCATCCTGCCCCCCTGGGTGAGGGTGGTAGTAGTGGTAGGCATCCTGCCCCCTGGGTGGGGGTGGTAGTAGTGGTAGGCATCCAGCCCCCCTGGCTAAGGGTGGTGGTAGGCATCCAGCCCGCCCTGGGTGAGGGTGGTAGTAGTGGTAGGCATCCAGCCCCCTGGCTAAGGGTGGTAGTGGTGGTGGGCATCTGGCACCCCCTGGCTAAGGGTGGTAGTAGTGGTGGGCATCCTGCCCCCTGGGTGAGGGTGGTAGTAGTGGTGGGCATCCTGCCCCCCTGGGTGAGGGTGGTAGTAGTGGTAGGCATCCAGCCCCCCTGGTTGAGGGTGGTAGTAGTGGTAGGCATCCAGCCCCCTGGGTGGGGTGGTAGTAGTGGTGGGCATCCTGCCCCCTGGCTAAGGGTGGTAGTAGTGGTAGGCATCCTGCCCCCTGGGTGGGGTGGTAGTAGTGGTGGGCATCCTGCCCCCTGGCTAAGGGTGGTAGTAGTGGTGGGCATCCTGCCCCCCTGGGTGAGGGTGGTAGTAGTGGTAGGCATCCAGCCCCCCTGGCTAAGGGTGGTGGTAGGCATCCAGCCCGCCCTGGGTGAGGGTGGTAGTAGTGGTAGGCATCCAGCCCCCCTGGCTAAGGGTGGTAGTGGTGGTGGGCATCTGGCACCCCCTGGCTAAGGGTGGTTGTGGTGGTTGGCATCCAGCCCCCCTGGGTTGGGGTGGTGGCGCGCATTCAGGCCCCTGTGTGCATATGTGGCATTGGTGATGGGCATCCCGCCCCTATGGTGCTGCTGTTGCTGGTGTAAGTATATTCAGATTCCCAGTGTATGTGTGTGATGTGTCGTGTACGTGTTGTATGTGTTTTGTGGTTGGTGTCTGACTTACCTTCTGCGCCGTACGCGTCCGTGCCTGTTCCGGTAGTAGATGTAGAATATTGGTATGATCGGGACGAAGGGATTCATGGTTGGTTCGTGTCGTTCGTCCTTCTCGTTGCTTCGCGTCGTCCTCGTCGCTTGGCTTCGTCCTCGTCGCTCGCGTCGTCCTCGTCGGTGCTGTGTTCGTCTCGTAGCCGTGGATCGTGTTGTGGCGCGATTCGGAGCTTATGTGCGCCTCTCCCGGATGCTTTGACGTGCCGTGCGTAGCGACGGGTTCGGCGCGTACGGAAAGCGCATCGTACTTGTCCGGCCGGACGGGGCTGCATTTTCCCTTCCGTGCGACTCGATTCGGCGTTTCCGGATTCGCCTCGGTCGGAGAACAGGACCTGGTTTGGGTGAGTACGGCTCGGCCGGGATTTTTGCTGTTGTGCGCATCGTACTTGCTCGTTCGGTGTGCTGTACGGATCGGTCGGGAAACTGGCTTTCGCATGGCTTTTTTCCCGACCGAATGCTATTGGGTGCGCCTCCGACCGAGATCGGAATCGGCCCCATAGTGTTAAAAGAGGAGTCAGAAAATATCAGACTTCTAGCAGTAGTCCCCAGCAACAGCGGATAACGGGCAAGTGCCCTAATGTACCAGTTATCAAGAGAGGAACAAGAAATAACAATCTTCTGGCAGTAGTCCCCAGTCCAACATGATAAAAATGGATTGCAGAGATGACAAATCAATTGAAACGTAGTTACCCAGTCTCAGGACCGTGACGGTGATGATTAGGGGAAAAGGGTAGGTGGCCCGTGAAAGTGATTACAGGTGAGGGGGCCCCTTCCTTTCCTCCTGAAATAAAGAAAAATAGAACACATGTTGAAATCACAAGTGGTCCAAAACAATCAATAAGATATCAAAAAGGTTAAAAACTGGACAAATAAATACGATCAAATGCACACAAGGAGTAAGAAAGCTGTAAAAACAGAATATACTAACTCACTAGCAGCACACTCAGTTATCTTTAAGATGAATAGCCATTTCTTCGTCAAAATTCAGCCCACCAGGTGTCTTCGTTTGAAACTGAACAATCAGTTTGGACTCTCTTTGTCTGAGTTTTAACACCCTGTTCCCTCCCCTGGAATTGCCTACAATCTGTTCCAGGATGAAGAATTTAAGCAAAGACGAATTGGAATAATGTTTCTCTTGGAAATGGCGTGCTACAGGGTATTTTACATCAAAATTGGTAATGGCCTTGCTATGTTCCAGGACACGCTTTTTTGCCATGTGTGTTGTACTGCCAATATACCAGAGTTTACATGGACATTCTATAGCATAAATGGCAAAGGTGGTACTACATGTAAGAAACTGGTCAATGGTTTTGTTAATCCCATTATATGTGACCTTGTTGCGATAACTGCTGTTTTTACATGCTTTGCAGTGCCCGCAAGGAAAGAAACCCTTAAGACCATGGTCATGCCTACTGGGGTATATAGTGATGTCACTATGTACTAGCAAGTCCCTGATATTCCTACCCTCCTGTATGTGATGTTGGGTCTGGTTGGAATGCTCTCCCCAATTGTACTATCATGTTTGAGGATGTCCCAGTTCTTTGCAAAAATGCGTTTAATGTTACTGGAGTCAGAGTTGAAGGTCATGATCATCCTCGGGCAGTTGTCTGCCGTATCACTGGGTTCAATGATGTTATCAGAGATGGTTACAGTTCTGCTGACCCCATCTGCCCTCTCTTTAGCTCTGCGTAATACCCAGGAGGGATAACCTCTAGTTTTAAACCGTTCCAACATGATCATGCTCTCTCTCTGGTACGCAACTTCTGTATTACAGTTTCTTTTTGCCCTCAGCAGCTCCCCATAGGGAATACTCCATTTGAGTGTCTCTGGGTGGCTCCTGAGGGCATGCAGAATACTGTTACCCGCGGTGGATTTCCTAAACAGGGCCGTCTGAATCTGATTATTGACGATTTCAAGCCTGACATCTAAATATTCTGCCTTGGACTTACTGATGGTACCTGAGAGGATGATGTTATATTCATTGTTGTTGAGTGCCTTGATAAATTCATTGGCCATCAATTCCGATCCTCTCCAAACAATGAATAAATCATCAATGTATCTCCTCCACACTGCTACATGTTCAAGATACTCGGCTAGGTGTGGGTTGGTGGTCAGAGTCCCCTCCCAGTGACCCATAAACAAATTCGCAAAACTGGGCGCGAAGCAAGAACCCATCGCAGTGCCGGTCACCTGTCTGTAAAGGGCCCCATTAAACATGAAGATATTGTTGGTGAGACAATAGTCAATCATCTCCAATATCATGAGACTGTGTTCATGAAATCTTGCCGGTCTGGTCTTCAAAAATTGGCCACAGGCATCCAGGCCCTGCCGTGGTCAATAATGGTATACAACGAGTGTACATCAAGAGTAATCAAGAGGAGATCCTGTTCCCACTCTAAATCCTGGATTTTATTCAAAAATCCTTGGTGTCCCGCACATAGCTCGATAAAGAAACAACAAAATCTCTGAGAAAGTGATCCACATATTTTGAGATATGTTCCCCTACACTCCCCTTCGAAGACACAATGGGACGCCCCGGTGGATTGGTGGGGTCTTTGTGTAACTTAGGTAAAAGGTAAAGGACCGGGAGTACTGGATGATCATTTTTTAAATAACAGTACTCCTCCCATTCAAGGATCCCTTTGTCTTTCCATATGGTTAGTTTGTCCCATATGTCAGTGATGCTGTTATTATAGGTTTCTGTGTCGGTAGGAAGGTAAAAATCAGTGTTACTCAGTTGTTTCATGGCTTCGGAAATATATTGTGACCTGTCTAAGATGACCACATTCCCACCCTTGTCAGCAGGGCGGATGACAATCTTGTCATCCTCAGTGAGAGATTTTAGCGCCTGTCTCTGCTGAAATGTGAGATTATTGTTATTACCCCTGGGATATCCTTCCTTGATTCTATATCTGCAGAGGGCTTTGCTGACACAATCCTGAAAAGTGTCTATGTTGTCGTGTGGTAAATTAGGTACGAAAGTGGATCTGGGTCTGAAATCAGTGCATGCAGATGCATCAGTGATAACACCGAGCAACTCCAGTGCTTGTGTGTTACTAATATCCGAAGTACAATCCATGTTTTCCTGATCTAGTTGCACCATGGTGATCAGTGTATCTATGTCACCTATGTTGAGATTGTTCTGGTCATGTGAACTGAGATTTCTCTTATTCCCATTTCTATCGCCTAACCGTTTAAGTTTGTGCCATTTTTTTAATTTTAATTTTCTCACAAACTTAAAGAGATCAATTCTAGCATCAGTATAATTACAAGGAAATGAAGGGCAAAAGAAAGTCCCAGACATAAAATCTGTTTTTCAATGTCTGTCATGGTTTTACTAGAAAGATTGATAACAGTTTTATTCACCATTTCTTGATCCATTAGTATGTCTTCATGGAGCGTGTCCTTCTGTTTCCCACGTTGCCCCTTCCTCTGCCTCTTCTGCCATCGTTGCTTGATTCGTTTTCTTCTGTTACGGCGTTTCCTCGTCCTCTGCCTCTTCCTCGACCCCTCTGGCCCCGTGTCTTTGGCGTTGGGGTGTCTCGCACTGTTTGTTTGCTCCGGCGTAATTGCCGGTATTCGTCTAAAAAGTAATTTGACGAGTATTGCGTTCTTCTATTGGGATGTTTTCCACCGAAATGTCTGATTCAGTCTCACTGACTGATGAGGCTATCAATGGGATGTTCTCGGTTGGAGTTGTACTCTCAACGGTACCCTGCTCCTTATACAGATGGTCATATTTGCGACTAAAAGTTAAAATTCTGCCGCTGTCGTAGTCCTCATAATCCCGATTCAGTTTCCTTTCTTTCCTGGCCTTGATGTCCTCCTCGTGCTTTCTGAGGCGATCCTTGATAGATGTCATGGTTTTCTCATAATATTCTGTCTCTGTTTGTTTCTTCAGTTCTTCCATGATCTCCTTTATTTGTTTCAAAATGTCATCCCTATCAATCCAGGCGTATTTCACGAGAATTTCCAGCATTCTTCTAGAACTTTTTGCCCTTCATTTCCTTGTAATTATACTGATGCTAGAATTGATCTCTTTAAGTTTGTGAGAAAATTAAAATTAAAAAAATGGCACAAACTTAAACGGTTAGGCGATAGAAATGGGAATAAGAGAAATCTCAGTTCACATGACCAGAACAATCTCAACATAGGTGACATAGATACACTGATCACCATGGTGCAACTAGATCAGGAAAACATGGATTGTACTTCGGATATTAGTAACACACAAGCACTGGAGTTGCTCGGTGTTATCACTGATGCATCTGCATGCACTGATTTCAGACCCAGATCCACTTTCGTACCTAATTTATCACACGACAACATAGACACTTTTCAGGATTGTGTCAGCAAAGCCCTCTGCAGATATAGAATCAAGGAAGGATATCCCAGGGGTAATAACAATAATCTCACATTTCAGCAGAGACAGGCTGAAATCTCTCACTGAGGATGACAAGATTGTCATCCGCCCTGCTGACAAGGGTGGGAATGTGGTCATCTTAGACAGGTCACAATATATTTCCGAAGCCATGAAACAACTGAGTAACACTGATTTTTACCTTCCTACCGACACAGAAACCTATAATAACAGCAACACTGACATATGGGACAAACTAACCATATGGAAAGACAAAGGGATCCTTGAATGGGAGGAGTACTGTTATTTAAAAAATGATCATCCAGTACTCCCGGTCCTTTACCTTTTACCTAAGTTACACAAAGACCCCACCAATCCACCGGGGCGTCCCATTGTGTCTTCGAAGGGGAGTGTAGGGGAACATATCTCAAAATATGTGGATCACTTTCTCAGAGATTTTGTTGTTTCTTTATCGAGCTATGTGCGGGACACCAAGGATTTTTTGAATAAAATCCAGGATTTAGAGTGGGAACAGGATCTCCTCTTGATTACTCTTGATGTACACTCGTTGTATACCATTATTGACCACAGGCAGGGCCTGGATGCCTGTGGCCAATTTTTGAAGACCAGACCGGCAAGATTTCATGAACACAGTCTCATGATATTGGAGATGATTGACTATTGTCTCACCAACAATATCTTCATGTTTAATGGGGCCCTTTACAGACAGGTGACCGGCACTGCGATGGGTTCTTGCTTCGCGCCCAGTTTTGCGAATTTGTTTATGGGTCACTGGGAGGGGACTCTGACCACCAACCCACACCTAGCCGAGTATCTTGAACATGTAGCAGTGTGGAGGAGATACATTGATGATTTATTCATTGTTTGGAGAGGATCGGAATTGATGGCCAATGAATTTATCAAGGCACTCAACAACAATGAATATAACATCATCCTCTCAGGTACCATCAGTAAGTCCAAGGCAGAATATTTAGATGTCAGGCTTGAAATCGTCAATAATCAGATTCAGACGGCCCTGTTTAGGAAATCCACCGCGGGTAACAGTATTCTGCATGCCCTCAGTAGCCACCCAGAGACACTCAAATGGAGTATTCCCTATGGGGAGCTGCTGAGGGCAAAAAGAAACTGTAATACAGAAGTTGCGTACCAGAGAGAGAGCATGATCATGTTGGAACGGTTTAAAACTAGAGGTTATCCCTCCTGGGTATTACGCAGAGCTAAAGAGAGGGCAGATGGGGTCAGCAGAACTGGAACCATCTCTGATAACATCATTGAACCCAGTGATACGGCAGACAACTGCCCGAGGATGATCATGACCTTCAACTCTGACTCCAGTAACATTAAACGCATTTTTGCAAAGAACTGGGACATCCTCAAACATGATAGTACAATTGGGGAGAGCATTCCAACCAGACCCAACATCACATACAGGAGGGGTAGGAATATCAGGGACTTGCTAGTACATAGTGACATCACTATATACCCCAGTAGGCATGACCATGGTCTTAAGGGTTTCTTTCCTTGCGGGCACTGCAAAGCATGTAAAAACAGCAGTTACTGCAACAAGGTCACATATAATGGGATTAACAAAACCATTGACCAGTTTCTTACATGTAGTACCACCTTTGCCATTTATGCTATAGAATGTCCATGTAAACTCTGGTATATTGGCAGTACAACACACATGGCAAAAAGCGTGTCCTGGAACATAGCAAGGCCATTACCAATTTTGATGTAAAATACCCTGTAGCACGCCATTTCCAAGAGAAACATTATTCCAATTCGTCTTTGCTTAAATTCTTCATCCTGGAACAGATTGTAGGCAATTCCAGGGGAGGGAACAGGGTGTTAAAACTCAGACAAAGAGAGTCCAAACTGATTGTTCAGTTTCAAACGAAGACACCTGGTGGGCTGAATTTTGACGAAGAAATGGCTATTCATCTTAAAGATAACTGAGTGTGCTGCTAGTGAGTTAGTATATTCTGTTTTTACAGCTTTCTTACTCCTTGTGTGCATTTGATCGTATTTATTTGTCCAGTTTTTAACCTTTTTGATATCTTATTGATTGTTTTGGACCACTTGTGATTTCAACATGTGTTCTATTTTTTCTTTATTTCAGGAGGAAAGGAAGGGGCCCCTTCACCTGTAATCACTTTCACGGGCCACCTACCCTTTTCCCCTAATCATCACCGTCACGGTCCTGAGACTGGGTAACTACGTTTCAATTGATTTGTCATCTCTGCAATCCATTTTTATCATGTTGGACTGGGGACTACTGCCAGAAGTTTGTTATTTCTTGACTCCTCTCTTGATAACTGGTACATTAGGGCACTTGCCCGTTATCCGCTGTTGCTGGGAACTACTGCTAGAAGTCTGATATTTTCTGACTCCTCTTTTAACACTTTGTATTTTATTGGGCACTGGCCCGTTATCCAATTTTCATATCATGGTGGCAATTTACTGTTGCCTTCGGCTTCCCATAGTATGCACTGGATGTTGGAGTCCATGAACACTTTTGTTGCAGTCAGGCATTGCGGACACGTCACCTCTGTCTCGCATTTTGTCCCATTGGGGCACTTGTCCAACTTAGGAGTGTTTTTCTGGGCATTGCATTGTATTTTATTTTCATTTTTATTTTCACTTGGAGATAATGTTTTAGCATCATGAGCAGCACGCTGCCAGTAATACAATAATTCTACCCATTGCATGAATGCATTTCTGTATAGTCCAGAACAGCAGGGGCACTAGTACACGTTATACATGATGATTTGTGTTTTCGTGTCTGTGTTTACCGTTCCAACATGTCTGCCATTGATTTCTTAAGATTGAGATATGCAGTAGTCCTATGTTTGTGTTGATGACGTCATCAAATGCTTTATTAGTCACCCACTGCTTGTGCACGTTTCACGTGATCAAGGGGTTGTTGCCCTGAAATGCGTTGTGAATAAACAACTTGTGGATATACCTTCACGGAGTTCCTCGTTTACTGAGAGCGTGCATATTTGTGGTTCTGACGATATATATATATATAGCATTAAATATTAATTATGTATGTGTTTATATATTTATATACATATACATATATATCAAATATATATATATAGTGTAACATAATTCAAAAACAATATTTATTTTACATTATATTTTTTTATTTATTAGTATGAAAATATATGTAAATACATTTATTTTCATATTAATACATTTAAAATATCATTAAAATTATAATAATGTAAAGTAAATATTTTTCTCAAATATATATATATATATATATATATATATATATATATATATATATATATAGTTAGAGTTAGGTCAGCTGTTCCATAGGAGAAGCATTTTTTGTGCTGCTAATAACTCTGGCCCTGTTTGATGAATTTCCACGAAATTTCCTAAAGAGGTGCTACTTTTTTGGAGCACCCTGGGTGGGCACAAGTGCACCCACCTTTTTGTAATGCGGGCCCCGAGGGATGGGTCCCCAGGGTTGATAATGGCTCAGGGGAAGGGGGCCACACAGACCCACTCCTCCTTTAATTAAAAAAACAAAACACGGCCTTGGGGGAGGGGGTACACAGCGTCTAATAGTCTACTAAGGCTCAGGGAGGGGGCCACTTGGTCCCCCTGCCCTTTAAAAAACATAAGGACCTGGGGGATGGGGTCCCCATGGCCTAATGAGACTTGCAGAGGGGGCCACGCAGACCCCCTCCTCCTTCAATTAGAAAAACACAGCCCTAGGGGATGGGGTCCCCAGGGCCTAATAAGGCTTTGGGGGGGGGGTCACGTGGCCCCCCTCCCCTTTAATACAAAAAAAGCCATGGGAGATGGGATCCCCAGGGACTAAAGAGACTTGGGGAGGAGGGCAGGATGGCCTCTTCCCCTATTTTGTAAGTTTTAGCCCCAGGGGTGAGCTCCCAGGAGCCTATAAAGATTTGGGGAGGGGGCCTCCCTCCCTTTTAAAAAAAAAAAAGACCCAGGGGGATGGGGTCTCCAGGGCCTAACAAGGCTTGAGGAGGGGGGACACTTGGCCCCTCCCCTTGAAAATACCTAGGGCCATGGGGTGTGGGGTTTCCAGGGCCTAATGAGGCTTGGCGAGGAGGATACATGGCCCAGGGGATAAGGGCACAGGGCCTTTGAAAGGCTCAGGGAGGGGGGCCACTTGGTCCCCCTCCCCTTTAGAAAACATAAGGAAGTGGGGGATGGGTGTCCCCAGAGCCTAATGATGCTCAGGGAGGGGGGCCACATGCCCCTCTCCCCTTTAAAAAAACATAAGGCCCTGTGGCCAACCCACAAGTGGGGGTTGGTTTTACTTATGGTAATAAAGTATTACTTTCTAGAAATTTCCTAGAAATTCACTGAAAAAAACAAAGGTTAAAAGGTGAATATGTCAGTGACAACATTAATGTTTTGAACTAAAAAAACACAGAAATTCCCCAGTTATAGTTCGCAGAGTGAACTATTACCTGCGCTCCCTCCATGCACTGCTTATCACCTCATATATTACATTACTCATGACATGTTCTATGACATCATTTATGACATCGCTGATGACATCTGAAATGACATCATTGATGACATCACTGATGACATCACTGATGACACCACTGATGACATCATCTAAGCTTCTTTTGTACACATGGCTCTATAAAGCATTAGAGCTATGAAAGTAAGTGCAAAATAGCTCAGAATAATATGCGGCATCATTACTGTTACATAACTAATGCCCTACTATGGAAAAGTCCTTACCTGTATCAAACCCCTGACAGTCACTGAACCTACATTGAGAAATGAAGTGGATATAGGTAAAAAAGCGGGTACTGTTAACACTATTTACTCTATAGAGAGAGTTTACTCTGTACCACACTGTTTGCAGACAGTGAAACTCTCATGAGAAATACACCATAGAGTATTAAAAAGTATCTACTAAGAACAGTGTACACTCTATGCAAAACTTGTCCAAAGAGTGACTATTCACTTAAAATAACCAAGGTCTATAGGTGCTAAAGACCATACTACCTGCAGCCTTCATATTGTCGTGAAAACTTTACAGATAGCCCATCTACTGAAGCAAAACAAGCACATAGGTTGGTACCTGGTGCACACAGTCTTCTATGTTAAGTACAAATTGTCATGCTGAGATGATTCTGTCTAATAACTCAAGGTTGCTTACAATACTAAGGGGCCGTTTCCGATCTCGGTCGGAAGCTCTCCGAACGGGATCCGGCCGGAAAAAGTACGAGCCGTACGCGTTTTTACCGACCGACTCGTACAGCTGTCCGACCGAGCGAGTACGATGCGAATGTACGCATGTGTTCCGACCGAACCGTTTCCGGATCCGAACCGCTCCGACCGACTCGTACGGAAACGAATCGCACCACGCAATGGAGACGTTATCCAACCGAGCGAGTACGATGGACGCGTCGGACAGCCGGATCGAGTCGGAACGTCCGGCTAGAAAAAGCTCCCGGAGCCGGACTTGGGGGGTCCGTGCCGGACCCCCCTGCACCCGTAGCCGTACGAGTCGAACACAGGGGGGACCCAAGGGTCCCCCCATAACATGCATGTACGGTGCGAGTTGCACCGACGCGTACACACTGTAGGGGGCGCACTTGTTTGCGACGTACCCATTGAGTCACTGGGAGCCCATGTACACATCGTACGACCGGCTCCCATTGACTTCAATGGGAGTCCGACCGAATCGAGTCCGGCAGCATGCGGCCGCATCGTACTCACTCGGTCGGACTGCAGGAGTCCGGCTCGGTCGGAAATCTCTCCGGATCCGGCTCGGTCGGAGAGTTTTCCGACCCAGATCGGAATCGGCCCCTTAGTATGTAGCATGCAGAATCTCTGCCCTGCAGGAAACTTTTTCTGCAGTACCAAAAAACTTGTGTGGAACATAATGAACACAAGTCGTCAACTGTTGCCTGCACACAGAGTTAGTCTTCAATACAAAGATTTATAACATGCTCAATACCTCTACACACCTATGGTAAATTAGGAGCACATGCGTTTTGAAAACACTTACACTGATTAGTTGGACACAGGCCATGCAAAATTAGGTAGGAAAGTAATATGGTAGTTACCCGCTGCTTTGTAAACTATAGAACAAACAAACACAGGCATTGGATGATGTAATTCGTGATGTCATGAGTGATTTCATCAATGATGCCATTTGAGACATATCATAAATGATGTCATAGAACATGTCATGAGTGATGTAATATGTACAAGAAACATCGCCGAGCGAACACACAGCAAAGGCGGGCATGCCCAACTCGCAATCTATCGAACGCCAAGACCAAAAAGGCAGCCACACACACTAACCCACAAAACACAATGACCAGAATGTCCAAGTGACAATCTCATCGCTCAAACTTAACCCAATAATGTATTATTTTGTCATCGTTCCATTATAAACCCCTTCCCACAGTTCAAGTTGTTTTGTACACCTTACCATTGAAAACACGGAAGAAGAGCGTACGTCCCAACAACTCCAGACGGGTTGTGACACTGAATAAGATATGCGACAGTTAACCATAAGAAAATGTTATTACATGATGCAAACTGTAACCATGCACTAATTGGTGAACTAAAGACATGCCTGACCTCTGTAAGCACAATGGTGTAATGCTAACCAGAAGATTTTTGCAACAAACAATTATAATAAACACCAATTTGATGTATATGTAAAGCTCATTTATAACCTTCCAAAACAAGAAAACTAATAAAACAGATTTTTAAAAAAATAAAAAATGAGTGATGTAATATGTGAGGCCTTCGGCAGTGTATGGCGGGGGCGCAAGTTATTGTTAGCTCTGCCAAGTTGGACTTTGGAGGGGTAAAATGACTGTTCCCAATCCAGTCTGCAGCAGTAGGGAAAACGATGGATTTTGGAGGGGTGAAATTTACTATTCCCACTACAGTCAGCACAACAGTAGGAAAAGTGTTGGGCTATGAAGGGGTAAAATTGACTATTCCTACTCCAGTCTGTACAACAGTAGAGAAAGCATTGGATTTTGGAGGGGTGAAATTTACTATTCTCACTCCAAACAGCGCAACAGTAGGAAAAGTGTCAAATTGCAAAGAGATAAAATTTACTATTCTTCCTGCAGTCTAAACAGTAGGGAAAGTACTTCTCTTAAACACATTGCATATATTAGTATCACCATGAATGTAGGAAAAATATTAAAACTTTTAATATAAAAAATATGAATTAATATAAATACATGCATATATATATATATATATATATATATATATATATATATATATATATATATATATATATATATATATATATATATATGTCTTTCGTTTCTGCTCCTTCTGCCTTCCCTCGCCCTGTGCAGTAGATCGCTGGTTGTTGGCGGAGCGCGCCAAACGTAAAATTCCCAGGCAAACAATAAAGCGATCACTCAGAGGTTTATGCAAAATTCCCAGGCAAACAATAAAGCGATCACTCAGAGGTTTATGCAAAAACCAGAAGTTGGTTTAATACAGGTAACGCGTTTCGCTTGCACAGCAAGCTTGGTCACACCAGGTAAAGCGAAACGCGTTACCTGGATTAAACCAACTTCTGGTGTTTTTGCATAAACCTCTGAAACGTGTATCTTTTCAACTGCGAGGATCGAGGGAGACCTGCAAAATAAATACACTTTATCCTGACTTACCTTGAGTACGTGCCTCTTCCTTGTTGGAGTAGGATGTTCGTTTGGATATATATATATATATTCTGAATTTTAGGAACATGGTTGGTTCCGAGGTAGCACACAGTTTGTTTACACTTCACTGAGCACTTTAGACCGGTATAGACTTAAAATGAACAAACTTTTTAAAAACTTTATTACAATTTTATTCTATGTTCTACAATAACCAGTTAAAATAGTGTGGGACCATGTTAGATCATTACGCTGCAGAACTATAATGTATTGTATTTTACTTATATTGTTTAATGTAAGGTGATGATATGGATATATGAATTAATAACATTATGTTTTTTTGACTGATTTTAAATGCTTTATGAACAGATTTTTATGTATTTTACATGAATTTGTTTTTAACGTATTTTTAATTTAATGTATTGCTAACATATGGTATCTAAACCTATCCGATATTTATTTGCTGGTTTTGCACAGAAATAAGGAGGAACAACAAAAAATTGTAATGATATATGTATTTTGTTTATGTCTATACCAGGAACATCACGTGTATAGCATCTTGCACTTTAAATTCAGTCATGTGGCTCTTAGAGCGCGTCATGTGATCAAGGCCGTGTCAGACCGAAACGCGTCAGGGCGGTTGTGGTGATCGAGCAACATTAAATAATTTAAGCACAGAAATTGGGTTCGACTCCGTCTTTTCCCAGGAGAAGGGAAGTTGCAGAGAATGGTAAAAAGCAATATATATATATATATATATATATATATATATATATATATATATATATATATATATATATATATATTATCTACTGGCGGTCGCCAGTAGATAGTTATAGTTAGGACCTATTTTCCATAGGAAATCCGCAACATTCTATTTGAAATAACGTTGGCGCCGGTTGACGAATCTTCGCGAAATTTTCCAACTTGTTGGGGCGCTCCGGTCCGCTCATATCCTGAAAGTCTCGGGTGATTCGGCAAGCGGGGGCCGAGAAAAAGGGGGTCCCAAAACGTGTTTTCCCCATGCAATTTTCCATAGGAACCTTTAGTCGCAGCTACAGCCCGAACTGCTGAACGGAATTACACCAAATTTGCCAAAAAGGTAGCCCTTGGTTCAGGGTCGTGCCTTTTGCTTAAATGGTGTAAATCCGTTCAGTAGTTCCTGAGAAATTTGAAAAAGAAAACACATATATATCTGGGCGGAGCCTAACCACACATGTCATCGTGAGATCTGACTGGCTGTCAGCACTTCATCCTGGAATTGCTGGCAGCCATCTTGGGACCAATATAAATGATAGTACCCCATTGAAATGCATTGTAGTGAATCGAAGATTTTGAGGGTTACCAAAAGGAGAACTATAAAGGGTGATAACAGACTTTAGTTACATTAGAATTCATTTGTTGATGGTACCATACTAATTTCAGGAATTGTGGTGTGTTCTAAGGTGATTTTACCCTGTGAAAAACCTTCTGCTGGGATATCATGAATCATGTTTGAGAGAAAACTATTTTCACATGCTTGTCCCATACAGTTTTGGAAGGTGCTCCAGAAGCTAAAATGAGAGCATATTTTCTGTAAATTCACATTATCTTTCTCAGTCATGTGAGAATGAAGTCTGACATTCTCAGTAAAACATGTACATCCAACAAGGGCAGAGACTGTCAGTTGATTCCTTTGTGTTCTACTGCAGCTTCCCAGAGTGTTCTAAAGAACAACTAGAGTGCTAACAGCCTTACTTATGACAAAAGTATGGCACACCTGAAGCCATCTTGGATGGAATAAACTGGTAACACTTAAAACATTTAATTTAAAAAGGAACAAAATGATGGGGTTCATTTTGTCATAGAATTATGGTTAGTGCTGTAGAAAGAAAAATTAGGACATGTTTCAAGTGTGATCTCAAATATCTTCCTGTTATATTTCAACAGGAGCAGCCTGTCAGTTGATGCCTTTATGTTCTACTGCAGCTTCCCAGAGTGTTTTAAAGAACAACTAGAGAGCTAACAGTCTTACTTATGACAAAAATTATGGCACACCTGAAGCCATCTTGATTGGAATAAAATGGTAACACTTAAAACATTTAATTTAAAAAGGAACAAAATGATGGGGTTCATTTTGTCATAGAAATTATGGTTAGTGCTGTAGAAAGAAAAATTAGGACATGTTTCAAGTGTGATCTCAAATATCTTCCTGTTATATTTCAACAGGAGCAGCCTGTCAGTTGATGCCTTTGTGTTCTACTGCAGCTTCCCAGAGTGTTCTAAAGAACTAGAGCGCTAACAGTCTTACTTATGACAAAATTATGGCACACCTGAAGCCATCTTGATTGGAATAAACTGGTAACTCTTAAAACATTTAATTTAAAAAGGAACAAAATGAGGGGGTTCATTTTGTCATAGAAATTATGGTTAGTGCTGTAGAAAGAAAAATTAGGACATGTTTTAAGTGAGATCTCAAATATCTTCCTGTTATATTTCAACAGGAGCAGCCTGTCAGTTGATGCCTTTGTGTTCTACTGCAGCTTCCCAGAGTGTTCTAAAGAACAACTAGAGTGCTAACAGTCTTACTTATGACAAAAGTATGGCACACCTGAAGCCATCTTGATTGGAATAAACTGGTAACACTTAAAACATTTAATTTAAAAAGGAACAAAATGAGGGGTTCATTTTGCCATAGAAATTATGGTTAGTGCTGTAGAAAGAAAAATTAGTGCTAAAACACTACCCCCAGCACGACACCCTACACTACCCAAACATAACTGCACTACCCTAAACCCTAAAACACTATCACCAGCACGACTCCCTACACTACCCAAACACCACTGTACTACACTAAACCCTAAATATACCCCAGCATGACCACCCACACTACACAAACACCACTGCACTACCCTATACCCTAAAACACGACCCCCTACACTATACAAACACAACTGCACTACCCTAAACCCTAAAACACCACCCACAGCAAGACCCCCTTCACTACACAAACACCACTGCACTGCCCTAAACCCTAAAACACTACCCCAGCACTACCCCCTACACTACCCAAACACCACTGCACTAACATAAACCCTAAAACACTACCCCAGCACAACCCCCTACACTACACAAACACCACTGCACTACCCTAAACCCTAAAACACTACCCCCAGCATGACTCCCTACACTACCCAAACACCACTGCACTACCCTAAACCCTAAATCTACCCCCAGCACGACCCCTACAGTACCCAAACACCACTGCACTACCCTAAACCATAAAACACTACCCCCAGCATGACCCCCTACACTACACAAACACCACTGCACTACCCTAAACCCTAAAACACTACCACCAGCATGACCCCTACACTACTCAAACACCACTGCACTACCCTAAACCCTAAACCCTAAAACACTACCCCAGCACGACCCCCTACACTACCCATACACCACTGCACTACCCTAAACCCTAAAACACTACCACCAGTACGACCCCCTACACTGCTGCACTACCCTAAACCCTAAAACACTACCCCCAGCACGACCCCCTACACTACCCAAACACCACTGCACTACCCTAAACCCTAAAACACTACCCCCAGCACGACCCCCTACACCACCCAAACACCACTGCACTACCCTAAACCCTAGAAAAGAAACCCCCACCCCATGCCCAATCCCCCTTACCTCTCACTCCTCATGGTTCCTCTCTCCTCGTGGTTCCTGCTTCACGTCATCTCTGAGGAGCAGTGCACGTCATTGTGAGGAAACAGAACAGCCTCTGTTTCCTTACAACGACATGGATCGTCTACATGTTTTTAGAACGCATGGTCATTTACCATACATACCTTTACAACAAAATTTGTTGTAAAGGCATGCGTGGTAAATGACCATGCGTTAAAAAAAAATGCGTAGTAATGACTTTGTGATGTACAACGCATGCGTGGTAATGCATGCGTTGTAATGGTATCGCAAAGTAAAAAAGTCGTTGTAACGGCTGTTTACCGATCGAAGCTGGCCCCTGTTCTTCAGTGAGACGTTTATTTGATTAACTAGGAGGAAGGAATGTGGTTTTTTTACCGAAAAGTGCATTCCCGGCTGTTGTATTGTGAAAGTGTCCACGTGGCCTGGTTTCACTTCCGGTGAGAGAGTGGAAGAGTCTGTTTGGATCTAAAGGAGTTCTGTTGTTGGACGGGGCCGGCGCGACATGTCATCAGAAAACATAGCTAATGGAAAGCGTCCTCCCTGAAGTGTGGAGCAGTGCCATGAGAGGTCAACGAGTGTGCGTCCCACCGCAGTATGACCGTACCGCGTGACCCATGTGCCGCCTCCAGGGTACGGGAGGCAGAAGCGGCATCGCAGGTCCTCTTGAAGACCGTTGTAGCACTAATTCTACATTTTGGTACTAGGGCATTTTAACTTCGTTGTTCCTGCCAGATACAAAGAGAAGATCCTGTGTTATTCAGTGCCCTCGTTACCTTTTTTGTGGGTTGTGGTGATTGTCACTTCGCTGTCCCGCCGGTGCACACGACTGGGCACCCCACCTCGTGTGCCATCTGCAGGGCCTCTGCCCTCGGATCACTGGTTTCGGTTTCTGGAGTGGCAACTTAAACAGTTGCTCCCAAAGGACTAGCCTGAACACTTAGGTGAATATCCCCTGCACCAGCATTCCACGGAAATTCTTTCCTAGCTCTCCCACGTCAACGAGCACGGCTCCGCTCGCGACACCGTATGACGTCATCGGAGCCATAAGAGGACCTCGTCGGCGTGCTGACGTCAGTTCCACCCATTTTTCCGTGCCTCGGAGGCAAACAGGGGACCGAGACATTTTCACATGTATACATAGTATAATAAATATATATATATTCACTGAAAAAACCATAGGTTTCAGGCATGTTATAGTTAGAAATTAGCATTTAAAAAACCTTAGAAATTCACTGAAAAAACCATAGGTTTCAGGCACGTTATAGTTAGAAATTAGCATTTAAAAAACCTTAGAAATTCACTGAAAAAACCATAGGTTTCAGGGCGTTATAGTTAGTTGGACATTTCACTCGTACAAAACCATAGAAATTCCCCCGTTATAGTTAGTTCAGCTAACTATAACTCGCGCGCCCGCAATGCACTGCTGATGACGTCACATATTACATCACTCATGACATGGTCAGTGACATCACTCATTAATTTAAAAAAGAACAAAATGATGGGGTTCATTTTGTCATAGAAATTATGGTTAGTGCTGTAGAAAGAAAAATTAGGACATGTTTCAAGTGTGATCTCAAATATCTTCCTGTTATATTTCAACAGGAGCAGCCTGTCAGTTGATGCCTTTGTGTTCTACTGCAGCTTCCCAGAGTGTTCTAAAGAACAACTAGAGCGCTAACAGTCTAACTTATGACAAAATTATGGCACACCTGAAGCCATCTTCATTGGAATAAACTGGTAACTCTTAAAACATTTAATTTAAAAAGGAACAAAATGAGGGGGTTCATTTTGTCATAGAAATTATGGTTAGTGCTGTAGAAAGAAAAATTAGGACATGTTTTAAGTGAGATCTCAAATATCTTCCTGTTATATTTCAACAGGAGCAGCCTGTCAGTTGATGCCTTTGTGTTCTAGTGCAGCTTCCCAGAGTGTTCTAAAGAACAACTAGAGCGCTAACAGTCTTACTTATGACAAAAGTATGGCACACCTGAAGCCATCTTGATTGGAATAAACTGGTAACACTTAAAACATTTAATTTAAAAGGGAACAAAATGAGGGGGTTCATTTTGCCATAGAAATTATGGTTAGTGCTGCAGAAAGAAAATTTAGGGCATGTTTTAAGTGAGATCTCAAATCCTCTTCTATTTCATTAGAAAATTCTGACATGCAGACTGAAACAATCACTTTCAATACCAGCAGTAGACTTCCAGTTAACTCCCTGGTGAGCAGTAGCTTTACTACAGTGATCTAATGAACAACTAGAGTGCTAACATTCTGAATTTATGGCAAATGTGTGACACATCTGAATGCCTTCTTGATGGAATCAAAGTAAAAAACTGAAAGCATTTCCTACTGAGGAGACTGCAGTAAATGACGAAATTAGGAAACTTCATAACAAATAAGTCTCCCAAGATGGTCACCAGAGAAAAAAGAGCCCAAATGTAGCACAAATATCACCCAGATGTAGCCCACATATAGCCCAATGACAGAAGTGTGCAAAACACTTTTTATTTTTATTTTTTCTGCAGTTTTATATAGTGCAAACTGGTCAGGTATTGGAGCGTTACATCTTACTTGGACCCCTTATTGCGTATTTTGCACGAAGTACATGAGATTGATCTTGCGAAACATTGAACTTTACGATTCTGTTAACCTGAAGTTGCTCTGAACCAGGCTTTGTAACACCCGTTTTTACCTACTGGTTTTAATTAATTCTCACTGTATTGTATTAGGAAAGAGGATTTACTGTTTTTATGTACACTTTTATGATCTATGTTTCTAAATCAGATCAAATAAAGTTGAATGAATTCTATGGCAGGACGGAGGCGAGGATTATGCATATCTTTCCTCACTTTATTTGCATAGCAGTTCAAAGAAAACGTAACACAACAATCATTAAACAAAAGACTACACAACCCATGAACCATTAGGGGTAGTCTCCAAGGCAACTATAGTCCAATCATATCACAGTCCATCGTATATAATATCGTGACGTCCCTTCCGCTTCCTCTTTCTTCACTGCTCGTCAGTTAAGTGCATTCCTTACATTCTTGGCTTAATCTGACATTGTTGCTGTTTGTATAGCGGTTTCTTGTGCACGTTATTAGCATTATTGCCTTGGTATTGTTTCATATTCCCTGCGCAGCAGGCTCTTGCCCGAGCGCGTTCTCCCCCTCGCAGTTTCTCCCGCTGTGTGCTCTGCGCGCGGTGAGATCCTGTCAGGCGCGTCTGGTCCGAGCGAGGCAGCTCCGTCGAGCACTCCCGCTGGCCTTTACGCGCGTTTGGGAATCCGGTCACTCCTTTAGTGTCCGCTTGATTCCCAACCAACCCTCGCCTAATTTTGACACCGCTACGCGGTGATTTCCCCACACGGCCACGTTAGTGACCAGCGCCACCTGGTGGTGGTAATTGGTATTGCGCCTCAGTCTATTCTTATAACAGCTTCGGGAAAGCCCAGCTGTTGGAGCACCGGCGAGGGGGCTGCCTTAAGGATTTTAAGGGCATTTGTTCTGTGCTCACACCCTCTGCTATCATGTCTTCTCCAGAAGACCATTTTTACTCCTCCTACCAGGAAGTGGAGGAGGAATGGCCCCCAACTTCTCCCTCCAGCAGTGGACCAAGCCCTCTCTCTGGCTATTTCTAGGGCGCTGGCTCCTCTTAGGGATCAGGTTGATAAGCTGGCGAAAAGCATCCCTGGGGTGTTCAGTGACCCAGATCTGGTGGTGGCGGGTCCCAGTAGCTCCCAGATGGGGAATAAAAGGGCCGTTAAGCATAACGCAGGGCACTTGGAAGGATTTGATAAACTTACGGAGACCTTCCTTAAGAGTGCGCGAACGCTAAAACATGCACCCTGCCGGGAGGAGGAGGGGCCCGGAGAAAATTGCGACACTGTCACCACTATTGTAGACCCGACGGCGGGTTTCCCTTAGAGGGAAAGGGTGTATCGGAGGACGATTTCTCCTCCGATGAGGATAAGGACTCGGGGCGTCCCTGGCGTCCAGAGTCCCACTCCTCTCAGTCCCCGGTTGGGGACGGGGTCCACTCGGACATGTTCGAGCCTACCCAAATTTACCATCCTAGGTCGGCGGAGTGGACACCTGACACCAAAGAGGTAGAGTATGTGGTGGGGAAAATCCATCAACCCCTTGAAAGGGAGGTCAGGAATAGGATGAGGGGAGAATACCCCAGGCCCTCACTGAAGGGGAAGGTGGCACACACGCCTGAAATTGATGAGAAACTATGTACCTTTTTCTCCAAGTATATGAGGGATACCAAGAAAGGAATTGATAGGTCTTGGACGTGGTAGGGCCCTTGACCCAAATTATTCAATTGACGGAGCGTTCCAAAGAGTCAGGATCACCTTTGTCCACGGATATTGTGGCTGGTTGGGCGCACTACCCTAAACCCTAAAACACTACCCCCTCCACTACCCAAACACCACTGCACTACCCTAAACCCTAAAACACTACCCCCAGCACGACACCCCACACTACCCAAACATAACTGCACTACCCTAAACCCTAAAACACTACCACCAGCACGACTCCCTACACTACCCAAACACCACTGCACTACCCTAAACCCTACATCTACCCACAGCACAACCCCCTACACTACACAAACACCACTGCACTACCCTAAACCCTAAAACACTACCCCCAGCACGACCCCTTCACTACACAAACACCACTGCACTGCCTTAAACCCTAAAACACTACCCCCAGCATGACCCCCTACACTACACAAACACCACTGCACTACCCTAAACCCTAAATCTACCCCCAGCATGACCCCCTACACTACACAAACACCACTGCACTATCCTAAACCCTAAAACACTACCCCAGCACGACCCCCTTCACTACTTAAACACAACTGCACTACCCTAAACCCTAAAACACTACCCACAGCACGACCCCCTTCACTACCCAAACACAACTGCACTACCCTAAACCCAAAAATACTACCCCCAGCACGACCCCCTACACTACCCAAACACCACTGCACGACCCTAAAACACGACCCCCTACACTACACAAACACCACTGCACTACACTAAACCCTAAAACACTAGAACCCAGCACGACCCCCTACAGTACACAAACACCACTGCACTACCCTAAACCCTAAAACACTAACCCCTACACTACACAAACACCACTGCACTACCCTAAACCCTAAAACACTACCCCCAGCACGACCCCTACACTACACAAACACCACTGCACTACCGTAAATCCAAAACACTACCCCAGCACTACCCCCTACACTACCCAAACACCACTGCACTACCCTAAACCCTAAAACACTACCCCCAGCATGACCCCCTACACTACACAAACACCACTGCACTACCCTAAACCCTAAAACACTACCCCCAGCACGACCCCCTACACTACCCAAATACCACTGCACTACCCTAAACCCAAAAACACTACCCCCAGCACGACTCCCTACACTACACAAACACCACTGGACTACCCTAAACCCTAAAACACTACCCCCAGCACGACTCCCTACACTACCCAAACACCACTGCACTACACTAAACCCTAAATCTACCCCCAGCATGACCTCCCACACTATCCAAACACCACTGCACTACCCTAAAACACTACCCCCAGCATGACCCCCTACACTACCCAAACACCACTGCACTACCCTATACCCTAAAACACGACCCCCTACACTACACAAACACGACTGCACTACCCTAAACCCTAAAACACTACCCACAGCAGGACCCCCTACACCACACAAACACCACTGCACTACCCTAAACCCTAAAACACTACCCCCTACACTATACAAACACCACTGCACTACCCTAAACCCTAAAACACTACCCCCAGCATGACCCCTACACTACACAAACACCACTGCACTACCCTAAACCCCCTACACTATACAAACACCACTGCATTACTCTAAACCCTAAAACACTACCCCCAGCATGACCCCTCACAACACAAACACCACTGCACTACCCTAAACCCTAAATCTACCCCCAGCACGACCCCCTACACTACCCAAACACCACTGCCATACCCTAAACCCTAAAACACTACCCCCAGCATGAACCCCTACACTACCCAAACACCACTGCACTACCCTAAACCCTAAAACACT
This sequence comes from Calotriton arnoldi, assembly GCA_963921515.1. NCBI lineage: Eukaryota > Metazoa > Chordata > Amphibia > Caudata > Salamandridae > Calotriton > Calotriton arnoldi. The sequence continues at coordinate 64,317 of CAWUFW010017202.1, forward strand.
ACCCCCAGCACTACCCCCTACACTACACAAACACAACTGCACTACCCTAAACCCTAAAACACTACCCCAGCACTACCCCCTACACTACCCAAACACCACTGCACTAACATAAACCCTAAAACACTACCCCCAGCACAACCCCCTACACTACACAAACACCACTGCACTACCCTAAGCCCTAAAACACTACACCCAGGACGACTCCCTACACTACCCAAACACCACTGCACTACCCTAAACCCTAAATCTACCCCCAGCACGACCCCCTACACTACCCAAACACCAATGCACTACCCTAAACCATAAAACACTACCCCCAGCATGACCCCCTACACTACACAAACACCACTGCACTACCCTAAACCCTAAAACACTACCCCCAGCACAAACCCTACACTACTGCACTACCCTAAACCCTAAAACACTACCCCCAGCACAACCCCTACACTACCCAAACACCACTACACTACCCTAAACCCTAAAACACTACCCCCAGCATGACCCCCTACACCACCCAAACACCACTGCACTACCCTAAACCCTAGAAAAGAAACCCCCACCCCATGCCCAATCCCCTTACCTCTCACTCCTCGTGGTTCCTCTCTCCTCGTGGTTCCTGCTTCACGTCGTCTCTGAGGGGCGGTGCACGTCGTTGTGAGGAAACGGAACAGCCTCTGTTTCCTTACAACGACATGGATCGTCTACATGTTTTTAGAACGCATGGTCATTTACCATACATACCTTTACAACAAAATTCGTTGTAAAGGCATGCGTGGTAAATGACCATGCGTTCTAAAAAATGCGTAGTAATGACTTCGTGATGTACAACGCATGCGTGGTAATGCATGCGTTGTAACGGTATCGCAAAGTAAAAAGTCGTTGTAACGGCTGTTTACCGATCGAAGCTGGCCCCTGTTCTTCAGTGAGACGTTTATTTGATTAATTAGGAGGAAGGAACATGTTTTTTTTACCCAAAAGTGCATTCCCGGCTGTTGTATTGTGAAAGTGTCCGCGTGGCCTGGTTTCACTTCCGGTGAGAGAGTGGAAGAGTCTGTTTGGATCTAAAGGAGTTCTGTTGTTGGACGGGGCCGGCACGACATGTCATCAGAAAACATAGCTAATGGAAAGCGTCCTCCCTGAAGTGTGGAGCAGTGCCATGAGAGGTCAACGAGTGTGCGACCCACCGCAGTATGACCGTACCACGTGACCCATGTGCCGCCTCCAGGGTACGGGAGGCAGAAGCGGCATCGCAGGTCCTCTTGAAGACCGTTGTAGCACTAATTCTACATTTTGGTACTAGGGCATTTTAACTTCGTTGTTCCTGCCAGATACAAAGAGAAGATCCTGTGTTATTCAGTGCCCTCGTTACCTTTTTTGTGGGTTGTGGTGCTTGTCACTTCGCTGCCCCGCCGGTGCACACGACTGGGCACCCCACCTCGTGTGCCATCTGCAGGGCCTCTGCCCTCGGATCACTGGTTTCGGTTTCTGGAGTGGCAACATAAACAGTTGCTCCCAAAGGACTAGCCTGAACACTTAGGTGAATATCTCCCACGTCAACGAGGACGTCATAATAGCACGGCTCCGCTCGCGACACCGTATGACGTCATCGGAGCCATAAGAGGACCTCGTCGGCGTGCTGACGTCAGTTCCACCCATTTTTTCCATGCCACCGAGGCAAACAGGGGACCGAGACATTTTCACATGTATACATAGTATAATAAATATATATATATTCAATGAAAAAACCATAGGTTTCAGGCACGTTATAGTTAGAAATTAGCATTTAAAAAACCTTAGAAATTCAGTGAAAAAACCATAGGTTTCAGGCACGTTATAGTTAGAAATTAGCATTTAAAAAACCTTAGAAATTCACTGAAAAAACCATAGGTTTCAGGGTCGTTATAGTTAGTTGGACATTTCACTCGTACAAAACCATAGAAATTCCCCCGTTATAGTTAGTTCAGCTAACTACAACTCGCGCGCCCGCAATGCACTGCTGATGACGTCACATATTACATCACTCATGACATGGTCAGTGACATCACTCATGACATCACTGATGACATCTCAAATGACATCACTGATGACATCACTGATGACATCATCCTTGTGATAGAGTGGCAGACCTCCTCTCACCCTAATATAACCTTTGATACACACACTCAAAAATACAAACTAACATTTTCAAAACAATGGACATACCAATACCAGTTACAACACACCTATTCAGTAATTCCAAGATCTACACACACATCCACTCATTCACCGACAGTCCCTATACAGTCACTCATACATGTACTCACTCATCATATGTACTCATACACCTATACATCCTGTTACACACCGCCACTCATCCATAGAGTTACTCACACACATAGTCACACATGCAAACAAAGTATCAAACATCCATTTACTTGCATATACAGTTATACACACACTACCACACTTACTTCTACAGAAACTTACACATACTTACTCTCTTAAACAATCACTTATAGAAACACCTACTTATTTGTACAGGAACTCTTCCAATCTCTCACTCTCACATATACTCACTTATATACACCAATACTCACATATACTAGTTTAAAACATATGTAGTTACTCATAAAGACACTATTGAGACAGTCATTCACTCACTAACACACCCATACACATACTCATTCACCTATACAGTCCTGCACACATGCTGTCTTCAACACATACAAACAGTGAGTCACTCATTCATGCATCTATGCACTAAGTAATACCCCCACCGAACCATACAGACACTCAGACACTCATACTGATACTCAAAAAACCAACTAATAACCCATATAGACACTCATGTAGCTACTCACCAACCCATGCAGCCACTTATACACAAAGTGAGAGACTGATACAGATATTTTCATATTTAAACATTACTCACTAACCCATGTATTCACTAAGATACACTTAGTCAGTTATACAATCAATTTTACAAAAACAAATCATCCATTTAGACACTTATATACCCATTTATTCTTCCATCGACCTTGAGATATACATAAATAAAACATATTTAATTTTCAGAAAAACACACATTCACTGGATGATGTCATCAGTGAGGTCATCAGTGATGTCATTTGAGATGTCATCAGTGATGTCATGAGTGATGTCACTGACCATGTCATGAGTGATGTAATATGTGACGTCATCAGCAGTGCATTGCGGGCGCGCGAGTTATAGTTAGCTGAACTAACTATAACGGGGAAATTTCTATGGTTTTGTACGAGTGAAATGTCCAACTAACTATAACGCCCCTGAAACCTATGGTTTTTTCAGTGAATATATATATATATATATATATGGTAAATATAAAGAACATTAATCCATTTACATTATTACTGTTCACTAAAATAATTAATTATCACATAATAAATAATTGTTATTAAATTATTAATTAATTATCTCCCCACCCTGTACTTCTACAAACCTTGCAGCACTCACCTAAAATATAACTTAAAATTAAGTATTCCATAATTTACATTTTTAAAATCAATTAAATAATGTATTAATAATTAGTTATTAGTTGTGAATCGATTATTACTTAATTAACTTCCCAGCCTAGACCCTTACAAACCTAGCAGCCTGCATCTAAAATATAATTAAAATAATTAAATATTCCATAATTAAATATTTGAATTTCAATTAAATACAAAATTTACAAATAATAAATAATAATAAGTTAATTATTAACTCAATAACTTCTCACCCTGTACCCCTACAAACTTAGCATCCCACAACTGAAATATTAGTTCAATAAATCAGTATTCTATATTTTACATCATTAAACATTAATTATATAATTACTTTAAAAGTAATATTAAATTGTTAAGTAATTATTACTTTACTTCTCATCCTAGACCCCTACAAACCTAGCAGCCCACAACTGAAATATAAGTAAAATATGTAAGTATTCCATAAATTACATAATTAAAATCAATTGAATAATTAACTCACTATTAATAATAATTGTTAATTAATAATTACTAGCTCAACACATTCACTACATATATTTGGATGAGACAAGAAAGCTAACTTACCCGTTTAATCAGTCACCAATGATTCTTTCTGCACTATGAAAATGGCAGTGTATGTTCACCTAAGGCAAAGGCAAGAAAGTCAAAATTATTATGTGACCTAACTTCAATACTTAGGTACACACTAAAGGACTTTTTCACACTATAGTATCTTCAGTTAGACAATGTCCTCAAGTGAATATGAAAACATTGACATTATCAGTTTGTAGACTTTCCATTTAGCCATGTACACACCACAGTAATAAACATTGCCATTTGCACCCACATTATATGGACAACAGCATAACCTCAATATTTTAATACAACTGCAGGAGTCTGCCACCTGTAGACCAAGATTGTTACATCTAAAAAAAATGTTCATTTAGTGACATCTGCCCTCATGAGAAGAATTTGTCAATGACATCTTGACTTAAATCATTTCCTTCTTTATCGCTGCTGCCATTTTCTTTTGGCAAATCTTCAACATCACCGTGGGCCTCCTCATCTGGGATTAAAGGAATGTTTTGTTGCAGGACAATGTTGTGCAGCATACAACAGAGAATTGTAATCTGGCACACTTTCTCAGGTGAGTAGAGGAGGGCTCCACCAGACTTAACCAGACAACAGAATCTTGCTTTCAGGTACACAAAAATCCACTCCACAGGTCTACGAGTTCTATCATGTGCCTCATTGGAGGGGACTTCCCGTGGCGTTGTTGGATTTCTTAGTGGTAGTAACAACCATGGTCTAATAGGATACGTTGAATCTCCTACAATAAATCACGATAATCAGAATGTAAATTATAGTATAGATATTTGTCATGGTTTACAGAAATATATTATGTGATTTTCACATATATTAAAACATAACACTAACAAACCAGGCCCTCACATCTCAAAGTAGTGCCATTTGCTGTTGTATTCTGCTACTCCAAAAGATACAAAAGATACATGGGTGTATTCAGGGGAGTGTGCACAGACACTAGTGATGTACAGATCAGGTAGGCACACCACTTGTGCTTTGATGGAATGAAAAGTTTTCCTTTTGCGGTACACTGGTTCTATGTTGTGTGGTGGCACCAGAGCAATGTGTGTCCCATCAATGCGACCTATGACATGTGGAATGCCACCCAAACCATAAAAATCAGCCTTCCCATTGTTTAATACCTCTTGCAGCCTTGGGAATTGTGCGAAGCTCAATCAATCAATACAATCAAAATTCTTTATTGTTTTAGTTAATTAAAACCTAAACAATGTTACTTTAATTGATTTGTCAATTAAAATGCGTAAATATTAAATAATTCACAGCAGTGCCTTGCAGCGACATTTGAGAAAGTATTTTGCCAATGATAGCTATAAACAAGTCTGGTTATTCATTTAAAATTGAACAGATCGAATTAATTGGTAAAACAGTGAATTAGCAGTTACATAAAGCAGCAATGCTAACAACTTGTCACTAGATGAACAACAACCTAGCCGGCAGTTCAGATAATAAATAAATAAAGGAACGATTCAGCTTAATTTATAAAAGAATAATGGCCGGCCAGATAAAGTGCAATAGTGCTAACATCATACCACAAAAATAGACTGCAATAGCAGAACACTACCGATCATAATGGTGTAAAAACGATTGTCAGGATTTTTATCTAACTTTATCCCTGACCGCTTGCAGGATAGCCAAGACTGACCCAATTATGTTCTCTGCTAGCAGCCTGTGAAGCCTCTGAATGTTCCATCTGTGTAACCATCATGCAGGGCATCTGGTATTCCAAAGTAATTTTAAGTAACTGCCAGTTACATGTTCAAATGCATTTGCAGGCACTTGTTATAGTTTGTTCAGGATTTTGTGTTGTAGAGCCTTTTCATGCAGTGTCAAAAATGTCCTCAATTTACTGTCCAATTGTGGGTCTGCAGGATTAAGACTTTCAATTATCGCTGCTCTGCATGTCGGTATGCCTCTGGCATTAAAACTCCTTTTTAATAGTGTAACATGTGGTTTGTATAAACAGGGGTATATCCAAACCAAATTTATACAATCCTTTTCCTTAGCACCACAAAGACTACATATTGTTGGACCTTTATATTTCCATGTCGGTTGGCATGCCAGTGCTGGTAGTTGGCCAAAAAGAATAGTCATCAACTCTTTTAATTTGAGCCGAAAATGTAAGACTTAAATATGGGTCAGGTTTCAAGTTATCATAGAATTTAAGCACCATCTAAGCGTAAGATGGACGGTTAAATCTGTCTTTGTCATCTAAATACGTATGTAACTTTGCAGCTTTATTTGCTGCTTGCTTGAAGGTCAAAAAGGGCAAGTTCTTATTCCAGAGTTCAGTTAGGTTTGTCAATTTTTGTGAAGTATAGAGGTATTTATAATAATTGGATTGTGGGTCTTTTTCCAGTACTGACCATAATGAAGCATTTAATAAGCTTTCTTGAGCTGACCTTATCTTGTGCCCACTCTTTATTGTGGTAAGTGGTATACATCCTCCCCAATATTTGTTGGGTAAGCCCGAACTCTAGTCGACCCTGCGCCGCGGAGGTGCTTTGGGGAAGGCCAAACACTTGCTTAAAGGTGCTGACTTGCAGTATGTCCAGAAGGGCTGCATCATGGCCGCACTTAGCGATGCTTACAGTTGGTAGCAGTTTGGCCGCTATTTCTGTAAGTAATGGTTCAAAAGAAGGACCATCCAGCTACTTTGCGAGTGTGCAGAAAGCAAAGATTAGCGCATTCATTTTTTGGACATATATTGTGTTTCCTCAGAGAAGTTTGCTCTATTATCGATATAGACTCAGTGGCGTAACTGAGAGGGGCGGGGGGAGTGGTCCACCCTGGGTGGCACTGTTTTTGGGGTCAGCGGAGGTGAGCAAGTTGTGTCTGCCGATTATCACCATCCCCCTGCCCCCGAGAACAAGTCGTCCGTCGGCCGCCACCCCACCAAACAATTCGTCCGTCGGACCACCCTGCTCTTACCTGCACAAGGCTGCAAACTTAGGGACTGCCCCGGGTGGCAATAGGTCTAGCTACGCCACTGTATAGACTCCAAAGTATTTATAGCTGCTGACCTCCTCCATCATTTTATCATCTAGGCAGATCTTAATTGGGGGCCCAGGTTGATTACTGATGGTTATTGTTTTAGTTTTAGTTGTATTGATTTCAAGTTTGTTAGCTTTAATATAATTTTTCAATGGAATGACTAACTTTTGTAGTCCAATTTTTGTTAAACTGAACAAGAGAATGTCATCCACGTTGGAGAAATGAGATAGGCACTGTGAACCCAGGTGTGGTGGATGAGAATTTATGTCATCTAGATTCAGTGTCAGGTCTGCCATGAACAGGTTAAAAAAATGTGGTGCCAACATGCACCCCTGCGTTAAAACTTTTCAGTGGCAATTTTCCTTGAAAGCCTTGTGCCACATCCCAACTTAACTTGAACCCAAGTATGTAAGTATAGTTGTTCGATGGCCTGTAGAAGCTTGTCTGGAATATTCCATTCATTTTTTTTTCTCCATAAGATCCCGTGATCTACACGGTAAAATGCTGCTTTAAATCTATAAAGCAGAGGTGTAATTTAATTTGCATTCACTTGCATGTATTTGCATTCAAGGATACTGCTGTAATCAGGGAAACTGCTAAGATGTTCGTTGTTGTACCAAACCCTCTTCTGAATCCTGTCTGGTTTGCTGGGACCACGTTGTTCTTATTGGACCATTCAGTGAGGTCTGCCAGAATTAAAGAGGTGCAGTACTTGGCCTTGAGTCTATTAACGCTACAAGCCTGTAATTGGCTGGATTGGATCTATCCCCTCCGTAAAGAATTGAGTTTATTATAGAACCACGCCAGCTCTCCGGAATGGAGCCTGTTATTTGGACCTCGTTATATAATGCACTTAATGTGTTTGCCCAAAACTTAAGGTTCTGTTTGTGAAGCTGTTAGCGTGGTTTGGCATCACTGCCAAGAATTCCCATAGTACACCACAAACATTAGCTTCCGACATTCCACTGTAGACACCTACTGTGTGCTGGAATGATCGAGTGGCTGCAAAATGGAGAATTGCCATGTTTTTCACAACTGGTGTTATGGAAGTAGGATTTTGGGTCAGTGGCTGAAGTTGTGGCTGAAGCTGAGAAGTCCTCCTGGCATAAATCCAATCTGTCAGTTTAGTCGTATTTTTCATTATCTCATATTTGCGCATGGTGGCAAGGTCTGGAAAAGGGCGAATCATACTAGGTTGGTGTCTACGCACTCTGGCAGGGTTGTTGTCGTGATATTGGAGGATGTCTCCGAAAGACAATGTGTAATAATATAAAGTATACAGGGACAATGTTTTCCATGCCAAAACATTATAATTAACATGAAGTATCTTTCCATTATAAGACATTATGATAACCTATATGCATAAACTCACTTTACAACACATATATTAACACATTTATGAACTACATGTGTGACAACCTTACAACAAACAGTGCTGTCAGTGGTCTGTTTTCATATCTATTAGCCTCTATTGTAAGTGCCCAGAGTATATTCACTAACACTCCCAGAAGTTCATATGTTATTATAAACTGTAAAGGTGCATCTATCATTGAGATGGTGAATTTTTATTTCATGTATGGTATTACATATGTAATTTTTCATTTTTTTTTTTTAAAGTGAAATTTTGAAATTTGTAAATGGCGGTTTAATTTGTACCATGTACGGCATAGGTATCTAGTCCCCTGCCACCATTGCACATATAAACAGTTCTAGTTTGAATAAAAACATTTTCGGGACTTAATGGTGTTTGAAATATAGAAAAATTGGCATTTTGGGTGTTGCTATGGAATAGTGATTTATTTGTCAAGTATTCTCTCTTGAAATGTTGAGTGTCTGACCTCTGCGTCAGGATAAAGGAAAATAGATCTAGATGTCACCTGTGGCAACCTACTGCATACCCATAGGTTAACGTGAAGCGATTGTGTCAAAAATGTCCAATGGTTTTTTAATATGTCTGTTGACGCATGTACATGTATCACTGACGTTCACGCTTTCCAGCGTTTGCTCCACCAGAACTGTTGGTGACCATGGTGGAACGTACTGGTAATAGGGCCCCAAATTTCACTCCTGACGAGTTGGAAATCCTAACAGTTGAGGTATTGTCCCAGTATACCCAACTCTATGGGGCTCCACAGCAACAGGTAAAGACATTATTGCTCTTATGTTCTGACTAATCCAACTTTTTAAAATCTCGCAGATAGCCCAATATTCTTATGTTAAAACATAGTGGATATGTTAGACAGGTGAAATTAACTTATGATCATAATAATGTGGTTTGTGTTCTTTACAATTGCCTTTTCTCAGTTTATTTGACTTTGTCTTTGGCACTTGCTTCCATTAGGGAGTATTAGGTAACATTTAATACATGCAAGTCAGAGATACAAATTTCAGTCTGCGTTGCATGTGCTATGTACTTACATGCTGGTATGGAGTGCATTGGTTCTGTGACCTTGCAGATACATGTAAATGTGAATCATTATAAGTCATATATGCTTCCACCCTGTGGAGAAATCATCCTGCGCTGTATATAAAATGCTATAATTGTCAACTCACAATATAGTAGCTATCCGCATTCCGTTTAATGTAGACACACATTGACAGAGAGTAAGGGACACACAGGCAATGTCCACTAGGAATAGATATACTTTGTTTAGGGAAACATGTCTATATAATAGTATTTCTAAAGTATTTATGATGTGCAAGATTAGGAGATTTAAATATCAATAGGTTTTAACTAGATTTTGTTGTGGAAAATATTATTACTTTAGTATCATAGATGACTATGACATTTATATTAGTTAATCAGATTTGCTGATACTTTGAGATTCACATATGATTCACAACACATATATTCATTATAAAGAATGTGTGTGTATACACACACACACATATATATATATATATATATATATATATATATATATATATATATATATATATATGTATAAATATCAGTGTATCATAAATACATATATTTTTTACATGGATAATAAAGGATAACACTTGTCTTCAATACATTATATGCTTGAATTTCTTTTCCAGAAAATCAGGTTGCAGAGTTAGGGCCATTCATAAGATTTCTGAGCAGTTACAATTGCTCTCTCAAAATTAAACTGTACCACATTAGGTTGTTTTGAAGTTAGAAATGTTCAAATGTTGAGAGATCTAACCATTTTGGACATGTTTTTTATTTTCCCCATATCTTAGGTCAGCCCCCATGTGGAGAAGGAAATTTGGAGGGCCATTGCGCCTAAGTGTGGGCCTTCGATATCCATAGTCGCTGTAGCCTGTACATTTTTCAACCTGTAAATTTATCTTGTTTGTTTGATTAATTAAAATCATGACAATTAAAAGAGTACTTCTTGTGTACAAAAGAGTTAAAAGGGCAGATCACTAATACAAAGTAGTTTAAAGGAAGAGGTGTTCTTGCTAAAAGTTCATTGGGGCGAGATGTCCCTGGTGGTTAAATGATCATGATTGTCCGAATTCCTGGTTTATCTGATGTAAAGCGTAGGCTGACTAGGGCAGTGTCATCATTGTTGAGGGCAGACAGAAGACGGCCAAACATTAGCATTCTAAGAGGTAGAGTGAAAGTGAGTAAAACAATGGAAACAAGGCAGCGTTTTGAGGATCGGCTTAGAATGTTCAAGAGTGCGTTAATGGCAACGGGTGACATCATAGGTGTACAGGTTAAGGCGGGAGTGCTTGCAGACCTGTCATTCTGAGGTTTTTGGCTGCTCTTATGACAAGGTTGGTGAACCGGATGTTGAGCATTGTGTTTTCTGGGTTCATGGCAACTATGATGGCATGTCGGCACGATCAAACTCCGAGTTTGTTCCATTCACCCCGCAACAGGGTCCTTCTGTCATTAAGCAGTACGGGACAGGCACAAAACACGTGCTCAATTGATTCCGAGTGGTAGTCGCACCCCCTGCACTCGGTATTATCACTTGAACGACGCCATTCAGATAAGTGTCTTAAAAGGGCCATTCACCCATTCTCAGTGCCATAAACCTTTTCTTCCATGAAAGTGCATAAGTGCTTGATAGGTAAGGTGCTTCTGTCCCTGGCTTAAATTCTGGGATAACTGTCCAGGCGTGTTTTCTTCTGGACAATTTTGCCTTATCTGAGTGAAAGGACCAGAGTCGAACATTTCTCTTGATGGAGAGTTTTAGGGCCTGCTGGGGTGGGTTTGTTCCCCAGTATTCTTCTACATCAAGTAGTTGCAGGGAGTGTTTTTGGCCGATTTGGCCAGTCGATATTTCTTGCCACAGCCTGGCCTCCAGACTACCTACCCGGGAGTTGCGCAGTCTATTACACAGCTTGATGAACGCGCCGGCCACGATGCCTCGATGATCTAATAGCCCCGAATTCAAGCCTAACCAGGGCTGGCGAAGAAGATCTCGGGAGGTGCCATACTCCCTTAAAGATTCTGGTTGGCATTTTGTTCAGTATGTTAAAGTTGGTCCCCAACATAATCTCATGACCGTATGATAGATAATTTATGATCTTCGCTTTCATTACTGTTAGTAGCGGGGTTAGGCTCGGGCCGAATAGCTGTCTCGCGAGCTTCGTTAGTGCAGCCTCAAGTGACAGGGCTTTTGCCCTCACCACTTCTTTCTGTTTAAAAAAAGTTCCTTTAGAGTCCATAAAAATCCCCAGGTACTTATAGGATGACACTGCTTCGATGTTTTTGCCATTAAAGAGCCACCTGCCACTCAGCTGCTTCTGCAACCTGAAGGCTATTTACTTTTTTTTTGATAGATTTAATTCCAGGGCATTACTTATTGTGTAGGGGAGCAGCTGATCAAGTAGTCTTTGTAATCAGACCCTTGTGTGGCTGAGTAAAACCAAATTGTCGGCGTATAGCAAGTTGGTAATGCGGGTTCCACCCAATTGAGGGGGGTGGGAATTGACATTGTCCATTAGTTGAGAGAAATCTGAGATAAAGAGGTTAAAAAGGAGGGGGGCCAACACACACCCTTGTTTAACACCACAGGAGGTCTGTATTTTTTTTGACACAAAGGATCCCTCTCCCAGCTTTATACAGATCCATGTATTTGAGTGGAGTTGAATTATGGCCTTTAAAAGGATGGGGGGTATTCCCCATTTCTGCAGTTTTTGCCACAGCTGGCCCCGTGGCACCCGATCAAAGGTTGCTTTGAAGTCGACGAAGCAGCAGTGTAGTGGCATTCTTTGGGCCGCGGCTTTTTCCATCAGTACAGATAGTGCAAGTAAATTACTTGTGGTTCCTGATTTGGCCACAAAGCCAGTCTGATTGAAAGGTAGACGCTGGGTTTTATGTGCCCAGGACGATAGCTCTTCGAGCAGGAGGCTGGCGTAGTGTTTGGATTCAACGTCTAGAAGAGCTATCATCCTGTAGTTTTTAGGGTCGGTTCGCCTACCTCCTTTGCAGATAGGATGAATTATGGCTCGTTTTCACAACTCCGGTATGTTATGGTTGAGCCAGCAGTATGAAAACAGCGGGGCCCGGTGTTCAGACCACAATTTAGAGTCTGCTTTGAACAGGGCCTGTGGGAAGCCATTAGGTCCGGGTGCTCTGTCTGACCGGGCTTTACTGATGATGCGTGCAATTTTATTTCTAAGTGCTTCTGGATCCATCATAGTCTTTGTCAGGATATTGTCTGGCTGGTTCACTGTGTCAATGGTAGTGGTGGCCTGAACGTAGACAACCAGTTTATTTTGCACAGCTCGCTTTGAACTGCAAGGTCAGTCGTCTCTAATTATGTGTTCTTTGAAGTGGTTTGTTAAAAAGAGGGCCCATTCTGCTTCGCTTATGTTTGCGCTGCCTCGTCCGCTTATACCCAGTGACCTCCTATTCACCAGCGACCAAAATAACTTTGAATTGGAGTTTTTACTTAAGTGTACTAATTTCAGCCAGAACTGGTCAGCCGCTTTTTCTTTATCTCTATAAATAGATAATCTGAATGCTTTTTGAGCTAGCTTATAGTTATTGAATAGGTGGGTGCCTCCCAGGCACTTCCTCGCATGGCGTAGAGCAGAATTTCTTTGAGTTTTTAATTTTTTGGTTTCTGTTGAGATACATAATTGATTGAATGTTGGTAATGTTCGTGACGAAGACAGGCATTCACTAAGTAATCGGTTACCTAGAACATCCCATACAACTGTTGGTGCGGCGACCACTTCGCGCCAGACGCATAACAGAGATCTGCATTTTTCCATTGTTATGGGAATAGAACGGTCTGTCCATTTCAGTCTTCTTAAGTTCTTTGTGTGAGTACCAGTTAGCGTGTGGCCGATGGCAGAGTGGTGGGCAACATTGAAGGATAGACTTATTATTTGAGAATGATGATCGCTCTCACCCGATGTTGCGATGCAGTAATTCTCTATCAAGGGGAGCATTTCGTTGTTGCCTAAAGTAAAATCCAGAAATGAGTGGGTATGGCCATTTGTTCTTGTCCACGCTGGTGGAGTGTCTGTGGGGAAGCGGCCATTCAGTACGGTGTAACCCACACTGCTGATTTGAAGAACAATGTATTCTCCCAGTTTGGTCCGCCTGCTACCTGCGAGTATCGATTGCACCACAAGGTGTAGTGGAACCGCTGGGAATATGTCAATGAAGTCCTCAGTTGTGTTTTGAAAGAGGTTTAAGTTGAAGTCGCCTGAGATTAGACAGGGTATGCTGCCATGTTCGCTTAGTAAGTTGAATATGATTTCAATCAGACGATCCAGTTTTTTCTCGCTGGTGTAGGGAGGAATGTAAACGTTGAGGAAGAGCAGCTGTGTGCCGGAGTTGGGGCTTCTAACTCCAATGCCGGCGATCCAGTCTTCGTCAAATTCTAGCTGATTAATGTGTAGAAAAAATTTGTAGGCAGCATAGATCGAAAGCTCACCTCGCAGTCTGCCATGCTTGTGCTGTCTTGAGGCGGGGGACCTGAATTCCAGATAGCCTTCAATAGGGATACTTGTCACCGACCAGGTTTCCTGAAGGAATATGATGTCATGTTTTTTTTAGGAAATCAAGCGTGTCAGAAGATTGAGATTAGTCGCTGTAGCCTGCACTGCTGTAGGCTTTGGGAGGACCTACGTCACTGGAGCAAGATGGTGTCAGAGATCCAATTGAGGAAGTCCTCTTGGCAGAAGAAGTGGGTGCTGCACACCCTGACACCCCTAATGTCCTGCTTACTGCTGGTAGCCTATCCACTTCTTGATGGTGACCTGAAGGCCAGAAAGCAGCATCAAGTTGGTAAGTATGATGTTCAGTGTGTGGCCTATTGTATGATGAACATTTTTCTTTGGTAGGTGAACTACATAAGTAGGAGTATGTGTTGTGGCAGCCAGTGGCGTAGCAAGGGGGGGGCGGAGTTTAGGAGGCGGCGGCGGTCGCTAAAATCATCGCCAGCACCCCCCCGCTCTTCAGCGCGGCGGCAAAAGGCAGGGACTGCCATGGGCGGCAGAGTGCCTAGCTACGCCCCTGGTGGCAGCACAACATTAAGATTTGGAAAACCAATGTAGCAGTAACTATATGTTATGTGAGTATGTTGTATGTTCTAGCAATTTCCTAGTATTCACTCATGTCAAAGTGATTAACCTTAGTCATTTCGGGCCTGATTCACAGAACTAACTTACGTCAAAAACGTAAAGTTAGTACTTTTTGGTATTCACAGAATACACTTACTCATTTGGTATTCACAGAATGAACTTACTCATTTCGGTATTCACAGAAGTTAGGACTCCTAACTTTAGGACTCCTAAATGCCTTCTGTGAATACCGAAAGTCTTAAAGTTAGGATTTTTCTCAGTTTAGGAGTAGTAAAGTTAGGACTCCTAACTTTAGGACTCCTAAATGCCTTCTGTGAATACCGAAAGTCTTAAAGTTAGGATTTTTCTCAGTTTAGGAGTAGTAAAGTTCTCCTAACTTTACTACTCCTAAACTGAGAAAAATCCTAACTTTAAGACTTTTGGTATTCACAGAAGGCATTTAGGAGTCCTAAAGTTAGGAGTCCTAACTTTACTACTCCTAAACTGAGAAAATCCTAACTTTAAGACTTTCGGTATTCACAGAAGGCATTTAGGAGTCCTAAAGTTAGGACTACTAACTTCTGTGAATACCGAAATGAGTAAGTTCATTCTGTGAATACCAAAATGAGTAAGTGTATTCTGTGAATACCAAAAGTACTAACTTTACGTTTTTGACGTAAGTTAGTTCTGTGAATCAGGCCCTTCATGTTTGGTGACATAGACCTAACAGATTTTTAAATGTGAATAGGGTGTATATGAGTAAACATAGGATTGTGCTTCACGTATATATGATGACTTATTCAATTTTAAGTATTAGCATCCGTATGGAAACATGTCCATGAGTGGCATATTTGACAATAACAGTTGGTATACATATCAGTGCAATGGTTACTATGTCCAAATGGTGTGTGACATAGTGAAGCATCTCAACTACATCTAACAACAAATACATTGTATAACTTGAATGGATTCTTGCAAAATAACACAACATTGACTTATGTGAAAGGATCCATTATTGAACTGACAAATATTGACATATATTGTTTCAAAACCAGGCAGACTATTACTTACTTCAAATCCAGGCAGGCCTTTACTTTAGTATGGTTTATAATCATGCTTGATGCATATCTTCTTCATTTACAAAAACACATTATGGTTTTTGGTAAATGTAGGCTTATTTATAGTGCAAGGAGTATTATTCACAGTGGCATGAATAAGACTGTGGAGTCTCCACAGGTGTGGTGAAATATAGACACAAATGCAATACATGTCATGCCTATCTTCATATGGGCACATTATTCTCCACAATTGGGTACAATCCACAGACGTAAAGAAAGTTTCGAAAATATTGTGTACTTATCTAAACAAAAATGTTAATATTATAGTGTAAGTTTACTATTGGGACGGTGGCCCTGAGTGTGTGAGATTACTATATGTGAAACATAATGTGCTATATCAAATTCTAATACACACACAGCCAGGATGGCCATTTATGTCATATCCATAAATCATGATCCCATACTTAATGTAGATAATGAAGCTATCTGAGGTATCCTACTGTTGTGAGTCAGCTAGTAGAGTACGTACAAATCCGTCAGGTAGCAAATTGGTATGTCTCATCTCTGTGTATAGTTGTACTACACATGACCATTTCATTAGTATGACATCCACCTGTACCTCACAGTCTTTGTGATATGTGATTACTCATTAACATGCATGAGTGCTGAGTATGGGCTGCATATTTAAATTCTTATGTTTGAGTTATGGTAAGTATTGTATTAGATCTATGATTGGAATATTAGTACTGGTTGTTCTATGTCTCCAAATTGCTGTTGATCACAGAGCCTGGGCCATGTTGAGTCTGACACATTGATAGAAAATAATCAGAAGAGTTGGAGGTGCATTAGTAACATGAAGTCAGGGACTGGGTACATACATGTGCATTGATTCAACTGTGACAGATAATGCAATTTTTATAATGTGTTGGAGCATGTTTAGCTATATTATCAGTTGTCACTGACATTAGTATAAGACTGTAGCAATGGTGAGTGGTTATGCAGTCCACAGACGCATGGTATCATGGTGCATTGTGCTATGCACAGCTTCTAAATGGAACAACTTTAGAAATGGCTTAAATAATTGTGTAAGCTTATAAACATCCAGTACATTTAGACTCATCATGCAGATGTATTTTTTTCCTCAGCACCATCCTCCAGAGCAAGTGAGGAAGACGTTGACCAGTGGGGAAGTAGATGTTCGCTGGGAGTCTGAAGGTGTCACCACCAAAACAGAAGGACCCAGTGTCACAGAGGGTGATGGGGCTGGAGAGAAGGATTTTACATTCTAGGACTCAGAGGCCTCCACGGCCAACCAGCCCCAAGTGGTGATGGACCCAAGAGCGTCTCCTTGACTGACACCATTGTCTATCACCACCAGGTAGAGCAGCACCCTCCATACTGTTCCTCCCTATGTTGGCCAACACCCAGCCCCTAAAAGGGCTTGATTCTCCTTTGCCCTAGGCACCTCTGCTCCTTTCCCAGTCCAGCCAGCAGCGATGTCTGAGGAGGTACTTGATGAGCTGTGCTGTATTTTTGTTGGCCAGACTCCACTGTTGGTTTCCATCCAGGAAGTCAGTCAACAGTTAACACAATTACTGACCTTCTGGGTTGGCATTCGCAGTGCAGAGTGTGCCATATAAAGGGGCATGTCACGTCTGTGACTCCCCTCAGATTTCACTGCCACCCAACCATCTACCCCTGACCCTTCCTTTCAAGATCCTTTCTCTTACCTAACTCATCCTTCACCTGCAAAACACCACTATCCATCTCTGTTTGTTTTCATGCTCTACACCCACACTCACATCCACACACTCTGGCAAACACAAACACAAACACACAAACACCCACACAGGCATTCGTATTAAACAGACAAAACATACTCACAAACCAAGCTATACAGACATTATCTTCACACCCTCAACCACCACCACAACAACCACCACAACCTCAACCAATCAAACCATCAATCAAAAGGGATTTATAAAGCGTGGCTTATCACCCATGAGGGTATCCAGTCACTGAGGGCCTTGCTGCTTCGGGTGGATTCAGTTGAATAGCCAGGTCTTGAGTCATTTCAGGAATTGTAGAAGAGAGTTTGAGGTCCGGAGGTGAAGGGGGTGGTCGTTCCAGGATTTAGCAGCGAGGTCGGAGAGGGAGCGTCCTCCACTGTTGCTTTGACGGATGCAGGGGGTGTGAGTGAGGGAGAGGGAGGTGGAGCGCAGGTGTCTGGATGGTTGGTGGAAGTTCAGGCAGTGGTTGATGAATGCTGTTTCTTGGTTGTGTAGGGCTTTACAGGTGTGGATCAGCATATTGAATTGACATCTCTTCTGAATGTGGAGCCAGTGGAGTTTCTTGAGGTGAGGGGTAAAATGGGCCCATTTGGGGAGGTCGAGAATGAGTCGGGCCACTGAGTTCTGTATTGTTTGCAGTCTTTTTAGCAGGTAAGTGGCGATATCTGCATAGAGTGCTTTGCCGTAGTCTAGATGGCTGGTGACTAGGGGCTTGTGTGACGGTTCATCTGATGTTGACAGGGAGCCATTTGAATATTTTTTGGAGCATGTGAATGGTGAGAAAGCAGGCAGATGAGACTGAGTTGATCTGGCTTTTCATGGTGAGTTTGCTATCCAGGATAATGCCGAGGTTGGGGACATGATCTGTCATGGTGGGTGCGGGCCCTAGTTGGGAGGGTCACCAGGAGTCGCTCCACGGGGAGGTGTTGTTTCCAAAGATCAGCACTTCAGTTTTGTCTGTGTTGAGTTTCAGGCAGTTGCTTATCATCCAGTCGGCAACGCTCGTTATACACCTGCAGAAGCTGGCCCTTGTGGTGGTGGAGTCTTCAGGGAGTGAGAGGATGAGCTGAGTGTCAGATGTATAAGATATGATGTTTAGCCCATGGGCTCTGAGGATGTTGGCTAAGGGGGTTATGTAGGTGTTGAACAGTGTGGGGCTGAGGGACGAGCCTTGAGGGATGCCACAGATGATGTTCTTGGGTTCTGAGGTGAACAGTGGTAGGCGAATTCTCTGGGTTCTTCCGGTGAGGAAGGAGGCGATCCATTTGAGGGCGTCTCCTTGGATTCCAATGTGATGGAGCCTTTTGATAAGAGTGTGGTAAAATACGGTGTTGAACATTGCTGAGAGGTTGATGAGGATCATGGCTGCTGTTTCTCCCCGGTCACGGAGGTTTCTGATGTCATCTGTGGTGTCACAACCCCCTCATGCGCCCTCTGGGTAGAGGGCCTAGCGCGCAGGGCTCATGTTGCTTTACCCCTGTGGTACTTTATGGCACACCATGATACCATGACTGATGCTCCCCAAGGTCCGTAATTCCATTGCACTTGAATCCCTGCAAGCGTCCCCCAGACCCTGTAATTCCATTGCTCTTGGATCGCGGCTCGTGGCCCCCAGAACCTGTGAACCAATAGATTATCTGCACCTGCTGTTACTAGGGCCTTGGTGTGGTTTTCTGTTGAATCCTTGCAAGCATCCCTTAGAATCCTGTGAGCCAATGAAAAGCCTTGTTTCCGCTGTCACTGGGGCCTTGGTGGTGTTTTCCACTGTGCACATTCGAAAACTATACATTTGTTTTCTGTTATTTGGTTCTGATCATCAAGTTGCACCTGCTCTTTCTGTACGGTCAAAGCAAGTGTACTAACACGTGTTTTCTCCAAGGTTCGAGAACCTTCCAGAAGGCCATGTGCCCCACGTGATCAAGTTACATCCATTGAGTCTTCGAGAGGGCAAATAAACCCCACCCAACCCTGAATCATGGCTTGGCCTTGCTCCCTGCAGAACAAGCTTCATCCTTCCAACTCACCTGAAGAATCCTGCCGGAACTGAGAAACGCTCCAGTCTCCTTCAACTCCATGTGAACCAGTGGTTCCTGTGGCTCCAGCTCCCTTGACATCTTCCTCCTCTCTCCCTCCTGCACAGCTACTCTGGATCCCCCACGACTTCCTGAAAAAGCCTGCAGATCTTTTTCGAACTTCAGTCAAGTGGAAGAACTAGGCTGAGCACTTGAAATCAGGTTAGTCCACACTAATCCTCCTATAGTGGTAATCAGGACTGAGTTCCCATGTCTTCAAAGCCCATAGACTTTTCCTCCATGCCCTCTCTGTTATTACTCCAGTGCTTCTTGTGTGTTTATACTCCCGACCCTTCCTGCAGCCTTGGAGCAAGAACTGTTAGTAAGCAAGGATTAAAGACTTGAGCTCCGTGTTTCTCTGATGAACTGTAGTGCCAAAAGAAAGCCCTTCAGAGTTTTTGATATATGCATGAACCTTGTACCCCACCCTGTGTTCCGAATGTATTCTTGGGAGTGCAAGTTACTCTAACCTTTGTTCTGAGTGTATCCTTGGGAGTGCAAGTAGCTCCAACCTGGGCTCCAAGTATCTCCTTGGGAGTGCAAGTAACTCCAACCTTTGTGCCGAGTGTATCTTTGGGAGCACAAGTAACTCCAATCTGTGTTCCAATTTCGTCCCTGGGAGTGACACACTCCAATCTGTGATTTTGGTTATTCTGCTCTCATGCTGTACTGCTGATAATTCCTGTAAGTGTATGTCACTGAAGTTAATGCATGTACATTGTATATAGAGACCTGTTAGTATACTGATGGTGACTGCCTCCTCTTGTTATTTCCAGTGCATTTCGTCATCGCAAAACCAAAGGTCCTGGTCCAGTGCACATCTACCTTGTAAACGTAGAAGGTCTCAGAAGTAACAAATCCTGTTACGCAGTGTCGCACAGCCGCAGAGCAGAGCCGATACCGCAAGTGGCTCTTTTCTTATTTTATCCCAACCCCCTTCCCCTGAGGGCTGTGCGTGATCTAAGGGTTTTGGTCTCCCTTGATCTTGCGCGGCTCTGAGAGGGATAGGAGGTCCAGCACCGGCTCCAGGCTCGTCTCCACACTTGGGACCAGGTGAGTGCATGACAGGTGGTAGAGATCAGGGCAAGTTCGGTGCTATGGTTGGTGCCGAATCCAGATTGGGAGGTGTATAAATTATTGTTGTTCTCCAGGTGTTCTGTGAGTTGGCGGTTGAAGGCTTTTCAAGGACTTTGGCGAGAAAAGGGAGCAGGGAGATGGGACAGTAAGTCTTGAGTTCGCTGGAGTCGGTGGACGGTTTCTTGAGAAGGGGTTTGACTTCTGTGTGTTTCCATTCTTCGGGGAAGGTGGCCATGGTGATGGATGCAATGAAAATGGTGGTGAGCTCGCTGCTGATCTTCTTGCTGCAGAGGTTGAAAAAGTGGTGGGGGCAGGGGTCTGTGGGTGCTACTGCTCCTGAGTGTGCAGAGTTCATGATAGCTGTGGTGTTCTGTGTGGTGAGCTGGTCCAAGGAGGTGAGTAGGTGGTCGTGGATCAGTGGGAGCGAGGAGGCTGTAGAGGTCGAAGGGGATGGGTTAGGGTTTGAAGTTTTTTGTAGATGATAAAGATCTAGTTGTAGAAGAAGTCTGCTAGGGTGTCGCAGAGTTCCTGGGAAGGGGTGATGATGTTTTTGGTGGCTGAGGAGTTAGAGAATTCTCTGATGATGTTGAAGAGTTCTTTGCTGTGGTTAGAGCTGGCTTTGATGCGGCCCGCCAGGGCACCTCTCGTCACCTCTTTCAGGAGTTTGTGGTATTGGTTGAGGGCTGTCTTGAAGGTGGCTCTGTCTACGGAATCCTTTCTGGTTCGCTTTTTCCTTTCCAGTTGCTTGCAGTTGTGTTTGGTGCTTCTTAGTTCCGTAGTGTACCAACTGGCCTGTTTGGTGGGTTACTTGAGTTTGGTGGGCTTTATGGGGACAACTCTCTCAGCGCATTTGGTGATCCAGGTGGAGAAGTTCTTACAGCCTGTTCTAGGTTGGCTGTGGTGTCCGGGCGGGAGGTGTTGAGGTTGTGGGTCCACTGGCTCTCTGACACTTTGTTCTAGCTGTGGTGGGCAATGCTGGAAGGCTTGGTGGCAGTGCCGGGGGGTCCTGTGATGATGAAGTGGATGATGGCGTGGTCTGTCCAGGTGAGACCAGTGGCATGACTGTACTTGGTTTTGTTGCTGGCTGTGAAGATGGGGTCAAGCAGGTGTCTTGCGTTGTGGGTGGAGTTGGTGACTAGTTGGGTGAGACCGATGTTGTTTATGCTTTCGAAGAAGTTGGCGGTGTGGGTGTTGAGGTTGTTGTGATGAACATTGATGTCTCCAAGGAAGATGTAGTTTTTGGAGTCTATGGCGAGCAGGGCGATGTAGTCTGGAATGGCGCTGCAGAATGGGGAGTGGTCCTGGAGGTCTGTAGGCAAGGGTGTCTTTCATGACCCATCAGCAAACAAGCTGGGCAGGGACCACAGCCCCCAGGCTCCACGTTGCGCTGCCACATCGCTCTTCCCGTGTCCGAAGGCGCATAAAGGACACCGGGAGGCCCCGCTGCGCGGGACCCATCAGCAAACGAGCAGGGCAGGGACCGCAGCCCCCAGGCTCCACCGTGCGCTGCCACATCGCTCTTCCCGCACCCGGAGGTGCATAAAGGAGACCGTGAGGCCCCGCTGCACGGGACCCATCAGCAAATGAGCCGGGCAGGGACCACAGCCCCCAGGCTCCACCGCGCGCTGCCACATCGCTCTTCCCATGCCCGGAGGAGCATAAATGAGACCCTGAGGCCCTGCTGCATGGTAAGCGTGCGGGCCGCGCCCGGGTGAAGCCCAGGCCAAGGGCGGGCCCGTCCGTGCCTGTCATAGCCCAGAAGAGGCTGGGCTGGGACACCCCCCTGGAATTTTACTCCTGTGAACTGCTGCCTCCTACTTTCCAACTGGGGACGCACCAAACTGCTGGAATTGTAGGGGTTTTGCTGGGGGCTTCAATCTCGTCTTTCCTCACCCTGGTGGGACCCCTGTCCCAGGGTACAACTGCCGCCTCCGTTGGATTGCGGACAAGCCTGCTCATACTCTGGTGAGACCACAAGTCCAGGGGTGCAACCTGCGTCCTGTACAGCCGCTGCCCCTCGCATCCTGTCCTTTGGAGGCCCTGTGGGCTCAGTCACTGCTTCACGAGGTACTATTACTCCATTATTGTCCTGCGTGGGCTTTGATTTAAAGCCCCTCAGACTAATTATTCTATTATTCTGAAGTTGTGCCCCCTTTGCCCCTGCGCCCTTGCATAACTTGCTATTCTGCGTGGCGCAAGGACTGCTGGCCACCTTTTGACTTCCATGGTTTTCCTTGGTCTACTGTCTCCAAATACCTCTGTATTTGCAAACATTGGAATTACTGGCAGCCACTTAGCCAAAGCCGTTCTCTTCTGTACCCAACACACGTGCCCACTGAAGGTTCCATTCCTCTTGCATTTTACTGCTTCCCAGTCGAGGCAGGCCAAGGCTGTCCAGTAGACCAAGAATTCCGAGGCTGGCTTACATCGTGGTCCAATATTTGAGATTAGCCACATGCTTGCAAAAACCTGCATTCCCCCACAGCTCATTGCAGGACCGGACCACATTAAGTGATATGGAAAAGGAAAGCAGTGGAGGGCACAGGAGGCGGGGCAGCAGGGAAGGGGAAAATAGCTAAGAAATCGGGAAAACACACAGGCAGCAACTGTATTGCTGATCGTATTGACGGCCTGCTAGAAGAATGCGTTGGCATCTTAGACATTGTACCAACTACTTCTCCAAGCTCAGTGGCACGCATTGTGGCTAGCCAAACCCCCCTCAGTAACACTAGTCCTAGAAGCTCGCCAGTTGTTCTGGATATGTTTAAAAGACCTAACAATAAGAGTGCCCCCCCCAGCAAACAGGGAGCTGCAACACATACTGTGAGAGTCCATCCTCCCCCTACTGACACTTACATTCCGAGCCAGCCCGCCCCAGCTCTTCCTTGCAGTAATAGGTTTACTCCCCTATTGAATTTAACAGACGACCCGAAGGATGACACCACCCCCCAACCACCACAGGCGCTGCCCAATTTAGCATCAAATTCCCCCCACTGGGACCAGAGTTCTTACCAGCTCATTAGTGACCTAAGGGCAGAAGTGGGCTCTATGAGGTCTATGATCAATGACCTCACAGGGCTAATGAAACAATTGCTGGATAACGGCCCACGATCTCTTCCCTTTGTAGAAACTGTCTCGAGAATACCCAGCCAACCCTGTCACTCTTCCCCAATTCCACTTTTGATCTATATGCAAAGTAGGGTCCCCTCTATACATAGGTGCTCTCAACTCCAGCCCACTGTTAATTCCATCATCCACGTGTTGGCTGGAAATAACGATCCCAAAACCAATCCTCTCTCAAACATCCTGGCAGGGAGGGGTCACAACAACTATTCTGGAGAAACAAGCAACAACACGCATCGGGGCAGTCTCCACCAGTCAAGGCAGGATGCAGACACCCTCACTATTTCCCCCTCTACCGCTGCCTGCCCAGAAAATGTATATGGTAAATGTCCCCAAACTTGGGGGGAGGAGGAGGTTTGAGGTAGAAGGCTCACTGACAAATAAAGCGATCCACTGGATCCGCCACGTCAGGGGATGCCGCACTGTGATTATGTGATGATATTGAGAGGGCAAGAAGGTGTTCAGCTCCTGACCAGCCCGCAGATTGCATTGAACTAACACTCAAAGGAGAAGAACGAGTTGAAAACCTCCTAACCTTAGAGTTTCGAAGCTGCCCCCAGATCCATCTTTCATTCAATTCAAACACCATATCCCCTCAGCTCAGCCAAGAACAAACCCCCCTCCCCCACAACTGATAGGATTTCTTGCAGTTCAAATCTGGGGGGCATTGACTGACTCTTGGGGAATGACCACCAACAGGCTAAGGACACCCCTAGCAATACCATACAATCCATTTTGAGGTCGGGCTTAGGGGTCATCCAACTACCAAGTCATGAGAGGGGGATAGGTAGGAGGCAAGATACAAAAGGGTGTGGAGTAGTGAATAACAGGGGGGCAGGCTCCAGCACGAGCACAAGCTCTAATCCAACGCCCCAGGCTCATACTGGCTGCCCTCCTGCTACCTTGGGCAACGCACAGCATCTATGCCCAGAACCCAATTGCCAGCTAAACATAGTATCCTGGAATGTTGCAGGGTTGAGTAGCAAAATCCCTCTTCCCCACTGGAATAATCTTATGGAAAGGTTCGATATATGCATCTTCCAGGAGACCTGAAGCCTTGCTCCTCTACACAAACCAGGGTATGCCTGTTATTGCTCCCCAGCAACCACCTGGGAGATAGGACGTCCGCCAGGGGGCTTGATAATATGGGTTAAGATCGCATTGGGAGGCCGAATCAGCACCCTTGCCACTGGTAGCCCAGACATCTTGGGGATTAGTATTGAGGGCCCCCTGGATAATCCCATTGAGTTATTCAACATATATGTGAGGGGGACCAGAGGGGGTAGGCCTTCCTCAACACTTACACAACTAGAGGAGCTACTGGATAAAAGTCCACCGCAATCTAGATTAATAGTAGCATGCAATTTCAACACCTCATTCGAACCACTAGATAAAGATGATATAATGGGGACATTAGAAGATGATCTGAAGTGGGACGTTCCTTCCCTAGATCTTCCACCAATAAAGAAATGGACGCAGTTGGCACTCCAGGTAAACACCCTCAACCTAGAGCACGGGCTAAGGGCTGTGAATGGGAGAACGCAATCAGACAGCCAAGGCGCTAACACCTTTAACAGGATAAGTAGCCCTTCTCCTATCGACTACACTCTTCTAGATCTGAGGCTCTGGAGAAGTGTGGTCGATATGACTGTGGGGGCCACAACCGATAGTGACCACAATCCACTCTGCTTAAGTATGAAGCCTCTGTGGGGTGGCCTCCTAATGATAACCAACCCCTGAGTACTTCCAAGGAAGTCTTTCCATCTAACGATTGCCGTAGACTGACATGGCGGAAGGTAGCCTTACACGATGATAAGATCAAGGGCATACAGAAAGACCTGGCGACAGGTACGCTCGAATTACAGTCCCTTGTCCAAAGCGCAGGAGGATTAGCAGAAGTGGACCAAGCCCACTCCCACCTATTCGATCGAATAAGCTCCTACTTTACCGTACCCGGAAGTAATTCAAGGGTCAGTAAACCAAAAGAGGGGCCAGCTTCTTGGTATACAAGGGAATGCAGAACTGAACGCTCTAACCTAGTATTGACAATTAAATCAAAGGTTAGTAACCAAATTAGAGACCCTGGAAGGTGGTACAAGATAACCCTGCTACATGCAAAAAGGGCGTGGGACGAGTCCCGTTGGCAGCTACTCAAGGAAGCTTGCGCCGACAAAGATTTTAAATCCTTCTGGTCCTTATTTACTTGGAGCGATGAAGCAGGGGCCCAATACCCCCCAAACTATATTACAGTTCAAGTCTGGCATGACCACTTTCACAAGCTCTACTCAGAAGCCGCCAGTTCGCTCCAGATGGAGAATACTGTATGTTCCATTCAGTTCTCGGGTAGCAGTTTCTTCACCTTGAGCGAGATTGAGGGTTCTATCAGTCAAATATTAAAGTCCAAAGCCCCAGGGCCTGATTGCATCCCGGGGGATCTCTTTCTTTTCGACACCGCCAAGTGGGCTCGTTATGTCCTACTTCTTTCCAATGCCATAGTGAGTGGTGCCCCAGTTCCTGGGTCCTAGAAGGGGGCAGAGGTGGTTCTTATATTCAAAAAGGGGGACAGACGGGAGCCCTGCAATTATAGGCCTATCAGTTTGGTGTTTTGCAGAGCTCTCCCCTCTAAGATCCAGGAATGGGCGGAAAACAACGCAATACTGTCACAATACCAAGCTGGTTTTAGGGTAAAGACAGGGACCATTGACCAGGTATTTCGCCTCCTGCTTCTCTACTGGAAAGTCGTAGTGATTGGCCAGGACAGCCTATATCTAGCCTTTATTGATTTAAAGACCGCCTTTGATTTAGTTCCCAGGCAGAAGCTATGGTCTGTGCTTGCAGACATGGGTATTCCACCACCTATTCTTAACCAGGTCATTCGTTTGCATGAAGACAACTTTGCACGGATAAGATGGGGTTCACAGGGGCAACTTACAGACCGCATCTCAGTCAGCAGGGGAGTCTGCCAAGGCTGGGTCCTGGCCCCCACACTCTTCTCCCTGTACATGAACGGTGTGGTGACTTTCTTATCACAGGAGCCCGCTGACGCTCCATGGTTAGGTGGGGAAAAGGTAGTAACCCTTCTATTTGCAGATGACACCCTGCTGGTGTCTAAAACCCCGGCGGGGCTTCAGCTACTACTAAATAGATTCAAACTCTTCTGCGACACCAGGGGTTTGGTAATAAACACCGCAAAAACCAAATACATGGCTTTTCCCATAAGTCTTACAAAGGCAAACCTATTTTAGGAGGGGCTCCCCTGGAGCGAGTCAGCACCTTTGAGTGCTTAGGAGTTAGACTCTCGGTCCTGGAAGCCCCACCTTACAAAGATGGTATTGACTCATAAGCGCGTCACAGGTGCACTAGGGAAAGAACATCCCTCCTCCCATAGCAGACCTGGTGCTGCTGCTCTGCAGGTTTACAATTTAAAAGCAATTAGCTCAGCCTTGTACGGGGCAGAGCTATGGGGTTTCAATAACACTTCTGAACTCAGCAGATCAGAGCACAAATTTCTAAGGAACTTAGTGATGCTGCCCCAAAGTACCCCACTTTCGCCTCTCCTGCTAGATATGGGACAACGTCCCATAAGCGATATTGCTAAGCTCCGCCCCTTGTTGTTCTGGTCCAGGATTCGGAGGACCTCGGAGCTCCGGCCTTATGTCGAAGCCCTGACAGAGGTAGCCCATTTGGACACAGGTAACAAGGTGGGGTGGATCAAAAATGTAAGGAAGCTTGTGTCTGATGTAGGGCTCTGAGAAGTATGGGATTAACCAGCTTCTCCCCTGCTACAAAAAGATGCAGTAAAACGATAGTGCTGGGAGTGAGTTGCACAACAAGATTCCACAAGGCCTGACCAGGGGAAACTCACCACAGAGTTCTGAATATTCAAACATGTCAGACTTTTGGAACCCTATCTTGACCTAATCCAGGTTCCGCTGGATAGGAAACTCTATATGCAATTTAGCCTCAGAACACTACCCGTCAACGAGGCATCAGCTAAGTGGCACACCAACTAACTGAATTCCAGCAACTGCCCAGGATGCAAGGCACCAGTGGAGTCTGTTGCCCATGTGCTATTCGCATGTCCTGCTT
Organism: Calotriton arnoldi; assembly: GCA_963921515.1. NCBI lineage: Eukaryota > Metazoa > Chordata > Amphibia > Caudata > Salamandridae > Calotriton > Calotriton arnoldi. The sequence goes on from CAWUFW010017202.1 coordinate 92,108, forward strand.
ACGTGCGTCCAAGATCCAAATGAATAAAACCCATTTGTCAGCAAATGGGTATACAGAATTACTGGGATGCCTTGCATATCCTTAAATCAGACACCAGATCTCCTTTTGTCTGTGCAGTAGCCAAGTTCTTAGGCCTGATGTGGGTCATGAGGAGAAAGGCCCAAGAGAGAAGAATTGCTGAACGCAGTGGACTAGTCCCAAAAATGTAACTGGGCCCGAATATCAAGCACCACTCCCTATCGAAATACCCTACTTGCTGAGTTAATGCACAAGCACTTTACTGTTCTTAGCTGCTGAGTTGACTGTTTATGCAGCCATACAACACAAGAACCCACAGGGCAAATACTAGACAAATGTTAGCGGGGCATTTTATTTTGGCAACATTTCCCTTTTTAACCATTGTAACACTCTGATTGTTATTTTTTAACCATCTTGTATATTGGAATAATTTTAACTCTTATGAATCCAATCCTTTTTATTGTAATATTGTTCTGTGCGATGAATTGTCATTTTTAATGATCCGGACAGACGGGCTCTTTTAAGGCACAAATGTTGAGCCAATTTTATCTTCTGTTCTCTCCAACATTGGTACTGGGCGACTTCTGCGGTCATCTGAGGGACTAATTTCTGACAAACACTCAAGAGCCCCCTCGCTGCATGCAGTACAGATGAGTTCCTCCTCAAGAGCGAACCTGTGCGAACCTTATGGCATGTGCTACAAACTGTTCTTTGTATCCCTCTTTATAATTGTATTCTTTTTTTACATCTGCATGAGGGGACCGATGCCTAACGAACACTGATTAGCCTCCAAGCTTTAAAGCTCATGGTTTCCCATAAGAGAGCTGTCGAAATAAAGCTTATATTGATTGATTGATTGGTGTCTTTGATGGTGGTTTTGCCATCAGTTTGGAGTTTGAAATGGAGGTGTTCCATGATCGGCGTGGTGTTGTCTGCTGTGGTGGTGCAGTGGGTGTTTTCTTTTTAGATGATGGTGATCCAGCGATAATTTCACGGTAATTTCTCAATGCAAAACATCATTACCTCTTGTTTACCGCTTAAAGGGGATGGACCTTTGCCACTGTGTGGATCACCATCAGGAGACTTTGCATAAACATGAAAAAATCAAATGCAATTAAATATTTAAGGCAATAATGAGAGTTGTAAGTAGTTTTAAAGGGTTTTATTTTCTAGTCAAAAGTTAAGTTTCTCTGACTCTTTATTCATTAGTCAAATATCAATCAGGTTACAGAATTGAAAAATAGGAAAAAATAGAATTAATACAGAACATATTATAGATTGCATACAAGGCACTCCATAAAGGAAGAAAAAACCTATTTCTATGTCAGTCAGAAACTCTTAAAGAGTTTAAGAAAAATATAATTCTAGAGTGAGTTTTTCAAGGCTAATCAATAATTAATAATTGCCAAAAATCTCCCATAAAGAGAAATAAAATGCATAGGACAAAAAAAGTATTTGCAAAGCCAGTTAGTCAAAGTATGAAACTTAAAGTTTTAGAATCTAAACCTGTCCTGTTCTATCAGCTGGTCCTCTCTGTCCTCGCTCTGCCTCCCTGAGCCCCCGCAGACGCTGCCCTTCCATCCTCTTTGGCTTCGCTGGTTCATCTCTGCTTCTCTGTGTCAGGAGCTACCATAGCCCCTCCCTTCTCTCTGGCTCCACAGAACTTTAAAAAAACTGTGTGTACTGCCTTGCGTCCTGCAAAAAAATAAGCAGACCCAGCCCACACCTCTCAGCTAGCAACCAATATTTCTATCAAAAATACACGTGACTTGGTCTTCGTAGCTTGTCCAATAGAAGCTTCAGAACACGTCGACTCCCCATGGGCTGACTGGACACGTCATCAATCAAGCGAGTTCTTGTAACACATTTGAGTCTTGTGCTGGATGACTTCACATCCTAAAAACAATTACATTTTCTGCAACAAAAAGTATTAATTATGCGGAAACAGAGAATACATATTATAAGAAAAAATGTGTGCTCTGCAGTTTTCTTTCTACGTGATGAAGTGAATAAAGCTTTGTTTAAACAACTGCATGGAGGTAAAAGTATGCAAAGGTCTTTCATGAAGAGACGGAAACAGGGGACCTAAATTATAAGAAAGGTCCTTTCATGAAAGCTGGGAGGAAAGAGCACACATTCCATTTCTTATCTTCAAGGCTAAAGGCCACAGTGAGCTGAGCCTGCCAAAGCAAATTCAGCCTTTCTACACCGTAAAATGCGTGTTAATTCAGCACAAATATATGCTACTTTGAAAGTTCAAAACACATTTCTAAATTAAATGTACATTCTATAGTGAGATTAAATCTAGAATAATCACAATTAAACAACCATGATTAATTAATTGAGCATGGTTTTATTTGAAAGCACTTTAGACTGACAGCATCTGACCAGGCCTCATTCATTGTTTTCACATGCACTAAAACTCTGCGTGCCATTTAAAAAAAAAAACAAAAAAAAAAACAGTTTGTGTCTGAAACTTTAAGCAGAGCAATGCCTAAATCTATGTGAAATCTGGGCTCCATCAATGGCGATTCCAGCCCCGTGTTTGTTGATATAGTCCCGGTGTGCAATCTTGTAGCAGTCAGGTGTGGCTGAGGTGATGTTGTGAGCAGATGCAGGGTTGAGCCAGGTCTCGGTGAGGAAGATGACGTTGGGGGTGAGGGAGGTGTCCCAGAGATCGGTGGCATGCTTGCAGAGTGATTGAGTGTTAAGCAGGAGATGGTGGAGTTGTTCTGAAGCCATTGTGGCCAATGTGGTCAGCATGGTGGTGGCCGTAGTGCATGTATGTGCTCCGGTGTTGCAGGAGAAGAGACAGTGACAGCTGGAAAAAGGTCCTACTGTGGAACGTGGAAAGTTGAGGCAGCAGTTGTTGGCGCATAGTCTGGTGTCCAGGGCTAGGAGCTCAACAGCAGTGTATCTGCGTCTAGCGGGAGAGCCAGGGTTCCCTCAAACACCACCACACCCACAACTACTACCACCACACCCGCAACCACCACCACACCCACAATGACCATCCCACCCACAATGACCATCACACCTACAACCACCACCACACACACAACCACAACTACACCCACAGCCACCACAACATCCACAAACACCACCACACCCAAACCACCTCATCCAAACACACAACTCCATCAAAACACACAGCATCACATAAAAAATCAACACCACAGAAACACAAATCCTCAGATAAGCATGCAACATCAGCAAAACATACACCACAAAAGGCCAAACCCGCAGACAAGCACACAAAATCAGCAAAACAAACACCACAAAAGCACAAACCCACAGACAAGCATACAACATCAGCCAAACAAACACTACCGAAGCACACACTCAAAGCCACAACATCCACAACACCAAACCATTCATTACATTAAAAAAACTACACCCACATTACAATAAGCAACAAAACATCCACCCAAAACCATGCATCACCATTACACTTCAGATACACACTCAACCACACAACAACACATACCCACCACCACTGCAACTGCTCCTACACCCTCTACTGCCCACACACCTCCTACATCCACCACATCCAACCTTCCTACCCCTTCCCCAACCACCACTACTCCTCAAATATTCCTAAAGAAAAGTCCCAACCCTCCTCCTGATTGGTAAACTGAGGTGCCTGAATTCCATCATAATGTTCGTGGAGTGACATATGCCCATTTGCAGGATGTCATTTGTGTGCCATTGACTTTGGAAGCAAGGTTCCTATATGGGAGTATGAGGCACCACTCAGGTCAGAGCCTATATAGTTTCATTTCTGGCTTTAATTTGTATTAGTTCCGATTTATTTATTTTAAAATTGAAAGAGGTATCTCATTATGCATTAAAATTTCTTTTTCTATCTAACTTGTGTTTTCTTCTGGTGTACACAAATCACATTGTACTAAATGTATTTGTTTTCAAACATTTATAAGTAGAGTTGGCTAATCATAGCATTTGATGTGTAAGGTGCCCCAGGATATTTTGCTCTTAAATTTTGGTTCCTATGTAGTTTAGACCACATTAGTTGATAACACCTCTATTCTTACATATTGAGACCCTTGAGTAATCTTATCCTGCACTGTCAGGCCTAATAACTACTATTTTACATTAATCCTGTAATTCCCACCTCAGGAGCTGTTGTGACATGCCAGATCAGATGCATATGCCTACATTGATTTCCACTTTTCATTGACATATAAGTGTCAATGTGATCTTCATGATAGGTGTAAGGCACTTTATTCTACCATATTATTTTAAACTAGGATTGCATAGGTAAAGGGACAATATCAGTAACAATTGACAGGCATGTTGAGATGACAGGAGAGGTGATGGAGAGCATTTATTGTGGTCACCCTTTAGAGGGAACAAATAAATTATGATATGGGCAACAATATCTATCTTACAATAAGCTACACCCTTACATATGTGTGTGTAGAATTGCTTTATATCTTTCCTTCGGCATAGTTGTTTGAGCAAATATAACATCACTTGTGTGACATACACTTACAATTGTAGGAGTCTTGCAGATTTTGGAAATTCTTTGAGGTTATTATTACTATAGTGGTGGGGTAATGTTGTCAGCTACAATTGATAATTTTCATATGCAACCTGCATGATGACGGACAGTGAAACCACTGATATAATTTAGCGAACTATTGATATGTCCAGTGTGTGTCTGCACATATGTGCTCTACGTTTAACTAAAGGTTACTTTGTATATGACAAATTTCTTAGTTAGATAGACCTCACGATTGTGATGTTATTTTTACATGTTCAGGTGAAGATTCACACATACCTCCTATAAAGGCACCAACATGGTGGCTCATAATTAAGATCGAAGAGCAGGTATGCAGCACTTTCCAGAAGCAGGTGTGACTTGAACTGTACAAGAGGTTTGTAGAGGTAGCTTACCCCCTTTTATCGCCTGGAAAGTTCAGCTCAGTTGTGGAGGTTTAGCTGCCATGGGAACGCCAACGGAAAGCAGCATTGTGATTGGGAGGCAGAGTTGAGGCTGTAATCCCGCAGTCAGGTGCTTTTTGGCTCTTACCTCATTGACGGAGATGTCTGCACCCGACGGTGATGGCTGGGCCCTGACGGACTTGCGTCTGTCTTACTTCAAACATTTAGATCAGGTAGGAGTCCAGTTATGATGGCCAACGGACTGTCCACACACATCCACCTAGGGTATAAATTGGGCCCTAAGTCTCAAATATGCAGCAAAATTAGTAAGAAATCGAGTAGCATCTCTAGAGGTTCAGGAAAGGTCTCAAGAAGTTCTGGCTCATCCCCATATTCAAGGGTTTATATACAGTTTTCCTGCATAGGAAATTAGAAACCTTCAAAGTCAGCATGGTACAAGCGATATCCCAACGAATCATATTTCATATTTGCTGAATGTCACATAACCATACTATCTGAATACTAACCCACTACTTAAATATTGATTGCCCCTTCTGAACTAATGTTGTCCAGAGGTGTTAGAACAGACTAGTTACTTAATCAACAGAGAACCATTGTGAATGAATGCAATACAGTGTGTTAGCAGGAAGAACCTTGAGAGATGCAGCAAAAGGTTTCTTCTAGCAAGTTCTTTGAGAACAATATGTCACACAGAAATAACCAATTCATGTCTCACTGCATGTAGTATCAAGCGAGAAATATCAACACAGAATGAACCTCATGATTCAGCATCCATTTTATGTTTAAATTTGTTTTATTGTTGCATGGATATTCATTAGAAACAAATACATCAGATTGTTGCTGACTCGACGTCAACATTCAGCCGGCGTCAGCTATAATGCAACTTTTTACTCCAAAACAGAAAACCCAACTACCCCCCCTCCCTAGCCCGCCCCCTTGGGTGCCTGTGTCTCATAGCCTAGTATCTTGTGTCTGCGGCTTCGGCTGCGTTTTATCTGTCGTGGTTGAGGTATTTGGGTGGTCTGTGAGTCTCAGTAATCTGAGGTATCTAGGACACTTAAGCTCGGTGAATTCCTGTGATAGGAGTGTTATGAACGGACGCCAGATCTCTCGAAATGAGTCCCCATCCGCCCTAAGTGCTAACGAGAGCCTCTCCATCCCCATTGTGTCCCATATACGGTGTAGCCAGACTAGTTTCGTCGGTATCTTATCTGTGCCCCATAGTGCCAGTATGGATTGTGGCGCTTCTCTAAGTGCTATTGTGATGTGTTTACCTCTCATTGATTTGAGAGGATAAGTGAGCGGGTTGGGGAGACCTAAAATAATTTAGGTGGGAAATCTGGGCAGCTGAGTATTCAGGTAGGTGTCAACCTCAGTGAGGACTTCGTCCCAAACGCGTGTCAGTTTAGGGCATTCCCAAAGGATGTGGGTTAATGTCAAGATAGATTTCCTGCATATCCAGCATTTGTCCTCTCTGTCTGGGTTAATTCTATGTATGCGCTCAGGGGTCAAGTACCAATATGTTATGACCTTTGTCGCTGTCTCTGCACTAGCTGTGTTAGGGGCTGAGTGTCTGGCCCTATAGTGGACATGTCTCCATTCCTTCTGAGTCAATTGTTGTCCTATTTCCTGTTCTCACCGTTGCTGGGCAGTGGATTTTGTCTCCGTTTCAGGGCCCATCAACATTTTATATAGATCTGAGACCGCTCTTTTGTTCGATTCCCTCCCCAGGAGCCATCTCTCAAAGTCGGTAAGATGGTGTTGTGCTGCTGCCTTCGTCTCCAGGCCCATTACCCAATGTCTGATTAGTGTGTAGTGGAATCTTTCCTCTTCCGGGAGTGTACAGTCTTTTCTCAAGATATCAATCGGAATGGGGCCCTCCGCATCAAACAAGTGGTCAATTGATCTACATTCTGGTTTCTGCAAGGCGCTAAATGCAGGTTGGTTCATCCCCGGTGTAAAGTCCGGGTTCTCCACTATTGGGGTCAGTGGGGATGGAAATGAAGTGAAACCTTTTTTCACTCCCACCGCATCCCATGTTTTGAGCATGGGCGCCGTGATCGCCGATAAGTAGAGGCTAGGTGGGCGATTAGCTTTCTTTAAAAAAGGGACCTTCCACAGAGATGTGCCTGCCAGAGCCCTATCCATAAAAAGCCAGGATTTCTCTGATTCTGGACAAGACCATCCTACGAGGTACCTAACTAAGTTGGGCTGCGTGGAAGTATCCCATAATAGATGGAATGCCTAGGCCTCCCTCTTCCGGGCTGCGCCAAGACCGGTCACGTCTCATGCGAGGGCACCTGTTTGTCCACACGAAGGACTGAAAAGCTCCCTGCAAAGTCTGGATCACCCCCCAGGGGGGCCATAGAGGCAGGGTCAAGAATATGTATAGAACCTTAGGGAGGACTTTCATTTTTAATGCTGCCACTCGACCCAGCCACGACAGAGCGTATGGTTGCCAGCTGGCTAAATCTGATTCAACCCTATTCACCAAGTCTCGATAATTGAGTGTCACCATCTCTTGGATCGTCGAAGCAAGGTGAATCCCCAGGTACGAAACAGTGGGTCGTCAGCTAATTGAATGAGCTTGAGTGAGAAGTTCTCGGGTCATATGGGGAACCGTTAAGTTTAATGCCTGAGATTTAGTGATATTGATTCTAAAGCCAGAAACTGCTCCAAATCTCTCAACTTCTCTTAGGAAACCTGGGAGCGACTCTCAAGGATTGTCCTAAGAAACGATGACGTCATCTGCACAGAGCGCAATGAGATGCTCCTCGCCCCCAAAGGATATGCCTCTCCCCCCTGGGTCATCCCTCACTCTCCGCGCAAACGGCTCCATATAGAGTGCAAATAATAGGGGGGAGAGAGGACACCCCTGACGCATGCCGCGTCGGATTGGAAAGCTTTCCGAGGCCCTCCCATTTACTCTGACTGACGCTCGAGGTTTACCGTATCCGCTCAAGACCCAAGAGCAAAATCTGTCCCCTAGTCCAAAGTGCTGCAGGACCTCCACCATGTAGGGCCAATAGACCCTGTCGAAAGCCTTTTCAGCGTCTGTGGAGAAGAGCATCAGCTCACGCTGAGAGTGAGATGTCTTATCTATTAAATGAAGGAGTCTTTTGGTATTGTCTGAACATTGTCTGTTGGGGACAAATCCTGATTGGTCCGGGGCGACCAGTCCTGACATGTGTGGGGCCAGGCGCGTCGCTAGGATTCCTGTAAATAACTGTTTATCTTTGCCTGGTTTTGCTATGACTGTGATGGAAGCTTCTAGTATTGATGGTGGGAGTGTCTCCGCGCCTGTGATTGCATTATAGACTTTGGTAAGGAGGGGGGCAACCAAGCTGCAGAAAGCTTTATAGAAGGAGGCCGGGAAACCGTCAGGGCCGTGTGACATGTTAGGTTTTAATTTCGAGATGGCGGATATTACCTCCTCAATCCCTATTGGGTTTTTTAGGGTAGCCGCCTGCTCTGCTGACAGACTGGTCACCTTGGCTTTTTCTAAGTATTTTGTGATGGACTGATGGGGAATTTCCTGTGCTGAATATAAATCCTTGTAAAAGGACCCAAATTAGGTAGCTATGGCCTCATCGCCCTCTATGACTTCACCCGCTTCTGATGTCAGGGACTCCACCGTGTTAGCTTGAAGCTGACCCTTGAGCTTAGTGGCTAATAGTCACCCACTCTTATTCCCTCCCACATAATAAGCGTGTTTGAGGCGGAGGATCGAGTACTCCGCATAGTCCAAGTCTAAGCCTGCTAATTGCTTCCGTGCTAGCTCCAGCTGTCGCCATACTCGTGGGGCTCCAGTGCGGTGGTGGATGCGCTCCAGTTCCCGGACCCGTAGTTGAAGTTGTATCCACTTATTTCTCCTAGTCTTATTGTCTGCCGCTGATATTGCAATCAGCTCCCCCCTGATAACTGCTTTTAGGGTATCCCAGACCATCGCAGGCGAGGTCCCCGGTAGGTCGTTAATTGCTAGATAGTCCCTGATCGCTTTCTCTACTTGCTGTAAAACTTCAGGGTGGTGAAGTAGCAAATCTCTCAATTGCCACCTACGTATTTCTCGGCTCTGAGATGGGAGAGCAAGGTCTAACAGCACCGCTGAGTGATCCAATAGGGCTCTTGGTTCGATTTCTATGGAGCGCATTGCTGCTTGGACATCCCTGGAACCCAGAAACTAGTCTAGGTGCGCATAAGATCTATGTGCATGAGAATAAAAGGTGTAGTCCCTGGTGGTGGGGTGACTTCCCCGCCACAAGTCTCTTAGGCCTAGTTCTTGTAGCCATCGAGTACCTCCAGTGCTAATTTCTCCCGCTATCCCCTGCCTTTGAGTCGAGCGATCCATATCATTATGAAATACTAAATTCAGGTCCCCTCCAATTATCACCCATTTATCTTGTGTGGCCATTACTTCTCTTATTGCTTCTTGTATAAACTGCTCCTGTCTTTCATTTGGGGCATATATAGATCCAATGAGTATAGTGTGGGGGCCAAAGTGTATGCGAAGCCCCAGAAGGCGACCTTTTATTTCGGCTACCTTCATCCCCACCTTTCCCTGAAAGACCGAGAGAACCATATCGCCACTCCAGCCGTTTTCTGTGTGGGGGAAGAAAAGAACTGCTGTGGGAACGCTCGAGACTTGAGTCTGTGCCAGTCCGTACGTTGTAGATGTGTTTCTTGCAAAAGGCATACATCTGCTCGCGAGTTCTCTAGGTAAGAGAGTATCGCCTTCCTCTTAACCGGATTATTCAGGCCTGTGAGAAGTTGGCCTGGCATATGCTGTCCACTAATTGTAGTGGGCACCTTGCACCAGTCCAAATCGACTCTTATGGTAGGTAGGTTAAAGACAACCTTATTGAAAGCTATCCTAGTGGTAGCTATGGAGAGCAGCCTTCAGGCTAAGTCTTGAAGGAATGTAAAGCAGCTTGTTTTACCAGTCTATAATCTCTTGAGTGACCAAATGAAAGAGCACCACACTAGGTATATATTCAAAATATATGTATTTATTACTAAACACACCCCTCTAGTCTCTTTATGAGGCTAGAGTTCGAAGTACATAGGTTATAAGATCTTAAATCACAATAATAGCACAAATACACGTTTGGGCCCTAGGGGCGTACTCAAACCATATACCAATAAAGTGGTATGCGAACCACGACTGAACTAGACACTAGGCCTAGAGCCTCTAGAAGTGCTTGGACCACAAGGAACCACCCAAGGTAGTGACACAGGGGACCCACGGGAGACGCGTGCAGTGTAAATACACAACCGCGATACGCCGTTAACTTCTATGGAGAAAGTCGGGATCGGGAAAATAGAGGAAAGGGACACTTAGAAGAGGACTAGGACAAAACCCTTTGAGATCCAGGACTTTGAAGAGTCTCTACCCACGGGAGCACCGGAGTACTCATGTTACCTCACCCAGGGAAGCCGGGTGCATAGGTGCCTTTCGGGGTCGGGTTTCGTCGTCGCTTCGAATGGCGATCTGCTGCAAAGTGCTGCTGGCGGCCAAGAGAAAAGTGTCCGGGTGGATCCAAGAGTGGATCGGAGTTCTGGTGAACCTGAAAGCAGAGGGGACAGAGTCTGGGTCACTAGCCAGTGACCAGGAAGGCGATGGACAGATGCCCACCGATGTCGAGTGCTTCAGGTGCGTTGACGGTCGTCTTGACTCTTCAGCCACGAGGTCCAGGAGGCGTTGTCGGCGACCAGGAGCAGGATTCGGGCTGGTACACGATGTCTGTCGAGTGCTGAGGTGTCGGCGACCGGATTGGACCCAACAAGCCTTGGCAACGGCAAGTCTCGAGGAAGATGTAGATCGTCGATGGTGCAGACCAGCAAGGTCTGTGGAACTCACCCAGCGAGGGTAAGTGAGGGCAGGCCTGGAGCAACCAGGATGCCAAGTAAGAAAAGGATTGGCCTTCGTTAAGGGCTACTAGCCAACGGGCTAGCGACCGCGAAGGAGCCTCGTGACGCCGCACGTGGAGCTGGCTTACAGGACACTCGTGGAGTGGGGGCCAGTGATCTTCGGTGCAGGTGGTGCTGGAGGCTAGGGCTACTCGGAGCCCAAAGCACGACTTCTTGGGAGACCTAGAAGATGGTGCACTTGCAAATGTGCTCGGTGTCCAGGGGTCACGGTCTCAAGTCACCCACGATAGCCACGGGCCTCAGCTTTGCTGGGGACTCAGGGTAGCCTCGGGAAGTCTGAGAATCCACCTCTGGTGATGCGATGACTTCGGCGTCCGACGGGAGCTTCAGTAATGCGAACCGGACAGATGCTTCTTTGGTGCCTGCCAAGCAGGGGAGTCACTCCTTGACCCCAAGGGAGATTCTACAGTCCTCTAATCTTGTCGTAGAGCGTCGAAGGTCCAGGATTCAGTTTCAGAGTTTCGTCCAGGTATAATCTAAAGTCCTAAGGACTGGGTTCCTACCTTTATTCTAAAAATAGGGGTTGGACTACTCTGTGGCCCCACCTATGGGTGGGTCAGGGCAGAGGGGTGGCTACACCCCTTTCCCTTTGTCCAGTTCGCGCCAAAGCAGGGGCTGCAAGCCCCTGATCCGGTTTGAACTGGGGTATGCACAGGGACACCAAATGTGCCCCCAGTGCAGGACTTCAAAGCACCCGAAAGTGCTCCCGCCCAGCCCCAATACACATTATCCTGTCTGGGGAGGTGGTCACACCTCCCTGGGACAGGAAACCTATTGTCCAGGCCTCCCCTGCCGGAGTTTCGTCCAGCAGCAGGAGGCCAGACTCGTGTCTGTGGCAGCAGCATCCATTTTGTGATGCCAGGGCTCTGGAAAGAAGTTACCGGACTAGTCAGAGTTAACATGTCTTTCCCTCTAGAAGGGTGGAATGCTACCCCCGCCGCCAGTATTGGCGGGGGGGGTAGTATTCCAAGATGTTTGACACCAAACACGACATGTTTAGGTGCAGCCATTCCAAAGTTAGCATTTTACTGCGAGGATATAATGCGCTTAAGAGTATATGGTCAGGCTGCACTACAAACAGCATCAGAGATGGTCTCCGAACGCTGCAGAGGGGCCCTGCTCATGCAGGGGCACCCTCTCACATAGGAACCATGCACTCTGCCTTTAGGATTGATAAGGCCTGCCTTAGGAGTGACTTATAGGTTTATATGTGTGTATGTATTTCGTGATATAGGTAACCTATATCACAGTAAGGGGTGCATGCACCACCTTACCCAGGCTGCAGTAGCAGACCTGTGGTGTCAGTTTGGATGGCCTTCCAGGGGTGGCATAATACATGCTGCAGCCCCTGGCAGGCCTCTGAGGTACCTATGCCCTTGGTACATAGTATATCATATACTAGGGACTTATAAGGGCACTCCAGATCCCAATCAGAGATGTGCCTAAGGCACATGGAAACCATTTTAGAGAGGAAGCAGCTAGGCTGGGGTTCTGATTAGCAGGGCCCCAGCCAGACTAATGTCGAAAAACAGTGAAGCATCAGCAAAAAGTGGGGGTACCCATGTGAAGCAGATCCTACTCTCCTACACAACCCCCCCCCAAACGTAGGGACATTAAACTAACCTTGCCCAGTTAAGTCTTCATGTTCTAAGTGGAAATACCTAGAGAGTCCATCTGCATTCGCATGGTTACTCCCAGGCCTATGTTCCACTGTAAAGTCCATCCCCTGTAGGGAAATGGACCACCTAAGCAGTTTGGGGTTTTCACCCTTCATTTGTTTTAGCCATAAGAGGGGCTTATGGTCTGTCTGAACCAGGAAGTGTGTACCAAACAAGTATGGCCTCAACTTCTTCAGAGCCCAGACCACAGCAAAGGCCTCCCTCTCTATGGCTGACCAACGTTTCTCTCTAGGGGTCAGCCTTCTGCTAATAAAAGCTACTGGCTGATCCTGACCTTCTTCATTCAATTGTGACAGTACAGCCCCTACCCCCAACTCAGATGCATCTGTTTGAACAATGAACTTCTTGGAGTAATCAGGACTCTGCAGAATTGGAGCAGTGCACATGGCCTGCTTGAGGTCATCAAATGCCTTTTGACAGCTAACTGTCCACTGAACCTTTTTGGGCATTTTCTTAGAAGTTAAGTCATTCAAGGGTGTCACTATTGATCCATACCCCTTGACAAATCTCCTATAGTACCCAGTCAGGCCTAAGAAGGCTCTCACCTGAGTCTGGGTAGTGGGAGCAGTCCAGTCCATGATGGTCTGGATCTTGCTCTGCAAAGGTTGAACCTGGCCTCCACCCACAAGGTGGCCCAGGTACACAACCTGACTCTGCCCTATCTGGCACTTAGTGGCCTTGATAGTCAGGCCTGCCTTTTGCAGGGCCTGTAAAACATTCCTGAGGTGGACCAGGTGATCCTCCCAGGTGGAGCTAAAGACAGCAATATCATCTAGATAAGCTGCACTATAGGCCTCCAGTCCTGTGAGAACTGTGTTCACCAACCTCTGGAAAGTGGCAGGTGCATTCTTCAGACCAAAGGGCATTACCACAAATTGATAATGCCCACTAGGGGTTGAGAATGCTGTCTTGGGCTTTGCAGTATCAGCTAGTCTGATCTGCCAGTAGCCAGCTGTTAGGTCAAATGTGCTGAGATATTTGGCAGAGGCCAAAGTATCTATGAGCTCATCTGCCCTGGGTATTGGATGGGCATCAGTCCTAGTGACTGCATTGAGACCCCTGTAGTCTACACAAAACCTCATCTCTCTTTTTCCACCACTGGTGTGAGGTTTCGGTACTAGGACTACTGGACTAGCCCAAGGGCTATCTGAGGGCTCAATTACTCCCAATTCCAACATTTTCTGGACTTCAGTCCCTGACATGGTCAGGTTGCCTATAAATCTTGTTTTTAATAGGCAGACTGTCCCCAGTGTCCACTTCATGAGTGCACCAGGTGGTCTGACTGGGTGTCAGTGAAAACATTTGTCGAAACTGATTGAGGACTTGCCTGCAATCAGTTTGTTGCTGGGTAGTGAGGCTGCCTGCCAAGGCTACACCATCAACTGACCCATCGTCAGGGTTCTGTGAGAGCAGGTCAGGGAGTGGGTCACTCTCGTCCTCCTGCCCTTCATCAGTAGCCATGAGCAAGCCCATGTCTGCCCTGTCCACATATGGTTTTAACCTGTTGACATGGAGAACCCTGTGGGGACTCCTGGGTGTTCCTAGGTCTACTAAATAAGTGACCTCACCCTTCTGCTCAACAATAGTGTGGGGTCCACTCCATTTGTCTTGGAGAGCTGCTGGGGCCACTGGCTCCAACACCCACACCTTCTGTCCTGGCTGGTAAACAGTCAGAACAGCCTTTGGTCATGCCAGGCCTTCTGAAGTTCCTGGCTAGCCTCAAGGTTTTTGGTTGCCTTTTTCATGTACTCAGCCATCCTGGAGCGGAGACCAAGTACATAGTCCACTATATCTTGCTTTGGGGGCTTGAGAGGTAACTCCCATCCCTCCTTCACCAAGCACAGTGGACCCCTCACAGGGTGGCCAAACAGAAGTTCAAAAGGGCTGTAACCAACCCCCTTCTGAGGCACCTCCCTATATGCGAATAAAAGGCAGGGCAAGAGTATGTCCCATCTACGCCTAAGCTTTTCTGGGAGCCCTTTAATCATGCCCTTCAAGGTTTTGTTGAATCTCTCAACTAAACCATTGCATTGTGGGTGATAGGGTGTGGTGAACTTATAGGTCACTCCACACTCCTTCCACATTGCTTTCAAGTACCCAGACATGAAGTTAGCACCCCTGTCTGATACTACCTCCTTAGGAAAGCCCACTCTTGAGAAGATTCCCAGGAGGGCCCTTGCCACCACAGGTGCTGTAGTGGTCCTGAGGGGAATAGCTTCTGGGTACCTGGTGGCATGATCCACTACCACCAGGATAAACCTGTGCCCAGAGGCTGTTTGGGGATCCATGGGACCAACAATGTCAATCCCTACCCTCTCAAAGGGCACCCCCACCACAGGTAGTGGTATCAGGGGGCCTTTGTAGTGCCACCTGCTTTGCCACTGGCTTGGCAGGTTACACAGGAGCGACAAAACTCCTTACTGTCTTCAGACATGTGGGGCCAGTGAAAGTGAGGGACAATTCTGTCCCAAGTCTTGTTCTGGCCCAGGTGACCTGCTAAGGGAATATCATGGGCTAGGGTCAATAGGAAGCCCCTGAACTTCAAAGGTATTACCAACCTCCTGGTAGCACCAGGCTTGGGGTCTCTACTCTCTGAGTACAGGAGTCCATCATCCCAATACACTGTATGGGGACCACTAGCTTTCCCAGCAGCCTCAGCAGCAGCTTGCTGTCTGAGGGGTTCAAGGGACGGGCAGCTCCGCTGCTCCTGGCTCAGATCTGCCCTAGAAGGTCCCCCTGTCCCCAAGAACTCAACCTGGTCAGGTTCAAGTTCCTCTGGGACAGTTCCTTCTTCAGGGCTGAGATCATCCCCCTCAAGGGACTGATCTTCCTCCTGAGCCAAGGGGAAGGCACTGCCTTAACCCTACTACTCCTCCTCTTGGAAGGCACTTGGTCCATTCTTCCAGAATCCAAGGCCTGTTCAGTGCTAGACATTTTGGCTTGTGACCTGGTCACAGCAAACACATCTGCAGGGATCCCCAGCATTTCTGCATGGGTCCTGAGCTCCACTTCTGCCCAAGCAGAAGTCTCTAAGTCATTGCCAAGCAAGCATTCGACTGGTAGGTCTGCACTTACCACAACCTTCTTAGGCCAGTTACCCCTCCCCAGGAGAAGTTAACAACTGCCAGAGTATGGTCTGTTCTGACATTGCTAGCATTGGTCACTTGGTACATCTCACCAAGCATAACTTGCCCAGGCAGCACAAGGTCTTGTGTCACCATGGTGACACTTGCCCCTGTGTCCCTAAATGCCAAAGCCTCTCGTCCATTAATTAAAGGCTGTTGTCTGTACTTGCCCAGATTACTGGGACTCACAGTGGAGGTCACATCCATGCCTCCATCACAGACTAACACAGCCTGAGTCAGTTCCCTGACTAAGTCAGAGCCCAACTCAGTTCCCAGGGTGAACCCTACTAAACCCTTTGCTGGAGCACTTCCACCAACTGTACTAGGGGGAACAGGTGCCTTAGGGGCATTGGTGGGTGCTGGACTGGAGTCTTTGGACTTGGTGCAATCACTGGTCCAGTGGGTCTTTTGCTTACAGACCTTGCACCATGGTTTTCTTTGGCCTTTACCTTTGGTAGACTGGGAATCCCCACCAGAAGAAGATTTTTGGGGGCCTGATGAAGACTTTTGATCTTTACCCTTCTCCCCACCCTTGTCAGAGTTCTTAGCATCTTGCTTCTTGGTTTCCCCACCTTGGTTCTGTACCTTCTGCTTCACCCTGGTCCTGACCCATTTGTCTGCCTTCTTTCCCAATTCTTGGGGAGAGGTCAGATCAGAGTCTACCAGGTACTGATGCAACAGCTGATTTTGACAGTTATTAAGAATCTGCTCCCTCATTATCAGATTATACAATCCTGAGAAGTCACACACCTTACTGCCCATCAACCAGCCTTCCAGAGCCTTGGCAGAACAATCCACATAGTCTACCCAGTCTTGAGTCTGTGCTTTTTGGGTATCTCTGAACTTCAACCTGTACTGTTCAGTTGTTAGGCCAAACCCATCAATAAGAGCACTCTTCAAGACCTTGTAATTGTCAGCATCCTCCTCTCTAACAGTGAGGAGCTTATCTCTACCTTTGTCAGCAAAGGAGAGCCACAAGATTGCTGCCCACTGCTCCTGAGGGACCTTCTGTACTTTACAGGCCCTTTCTAAAGCAGTTATCCATTTGTGGATATCATCCCCACTCTGGTAGGGAGGGACAATCTTGCTCAGGTTCCTATGGTCATAGGACCTTTCCCTATCTCTAGGGACCTGGCTGCCACCATGGGACTCTAGTCCCAACTTTCTTCTCTCTCTAAGGAGATCTAGGGATTCTCTATCTAAAGCTAATTGCTTTTTTCTGAGTTCCAGCTGAGTTTCCTCATACTGGACTAGCCTCTTTCTTCTCTCATGAGAGGATTCTCTCCTATGAGATGAGACAGAGCTCCCTATAGAGGTGCCAGAGTGGTTAGACTCCTGAGAAGGAGACCTAGACCTTCTGGGCACACTCTTAATCCTTCCTGGGGGACAAAGAGGGCATCATTCTGATCATCCTCATCATCTTCCACAGGAGGGATTGGGTTATCCAGGTCAGGGTCATTGTCACCCTCCTGGCCAGTTTCAGAGGGGGCTGGGGGTATTGGTACCCCTGGCCTCCTCCTCTTCTTCTGCCCCACCCTCAGCTCCTACCCCTTCAGTCCCTACAGGCTTACTAAGGTCATAAGCCACTAACAACTCCTTGAGGTGTTGGGTGGTGGGGCTTTGGCCTGTCCTTATTTTTCTCAAGTTGCATAAAGCTCTCAATTCCAAGAATGGGAGTGTATCATACTTGGAGGGTGGAAGCTCAATGGCTTCCTGCAAGGATTCTTTGGATCCTACCCTTAAAGACATTACTAGTGTGGTGTGGTGTATGCACTACCTACTCTAGTGTGGCCTACTAAACTCTCTTGAGTTGTAGAAAGGGTTGTGCTATCCCTTAACACACAACTCTAAGTTCAGTAGAACTTACTGTTATTCTAAGCTTAAATTATATGTACCTTAGGTACCTTTAGTGGTTTTCAGTTGATCAATTCAATTGAGATTATCTGGTAAAACAATAGCAAGCTGGAATCCCACACGCTGCACACCAATGTGAGAAGTTGGCCTGGCATATGCTGTCCACTAATTGTAGTGGGCACCTTGCACCAGTCCAAATCGACTCTTATGGTAGGTAGGTTAAAGACAACCTTATTGAAAGCTATCCTAGTGGTAGCTATGGAGAGCAGCCTTCAGGCTAAGTCTTGAAGGAATGTAAAGCAGCTTGTTTTACCAGTCTATAATCTCTTGAGTGACCAAATGAAAGAGCACCACACCAGGTATATATTCAAAATATATGTATTTATTACTAAACACACCCCTCTAGTCTCTTTATGAGGCTAGAGTTCGAAGTACATAGGTTATAAGATCTTAAATCACAATAATAGCACAAATACACGTTTGGGCCCTAGGGGCGTACCAAACCATATACCAATAAAGTGGTATGCGAACCACGACTGAACTAGACACTAGGCCTAGAAGTGCTTGGACCACAAGGAACCACCCAAGGTAGTGACACAGGGGACCCACGGGAGACGCGTGCAGTGTAAATACACAACCGCGATACGCCGTTAACTTCTATGGAGAAAGTCGGGATCGGGAAAATAGAGGAAAGGGACACTTAGAAGAGGACTAGGACAAAACCCTTTGAGATCCAGGACTTTGAAGAGTCTCTACCCACGGGAGCACCGGAGTACTCATGTTACCTCACCCAGGGAAGCCGGGTGCATAGGTGCCTTTCGGGGTCGGGTTTCGTCGTCGCTTCGAATGGCGATCTGCTGCAAAGTGCTGCTGGCGGCCAAGAGAAAAGTGTCCGGGTGGATCCAAGAGTGGATCGGAGTTCTGGTGAACCTGAAAGCAGAGGGGACAGAGTCTGGGTCACTAGCCAGTGACCAGGAAGGCGATGGACAGATGCCCACCGATGTCGAGTGCTTCAGGTGCATTGACGGTCGTCTTGACTCTTCAGCCACGAGGTCCAGGAGGCGTTGTCGGCGACCAGGAGCAGGATTCGGGCTGGTACACGATGTCTGTCGAGTGCTGAGGTGTCGGCGACCGGATTGGACCCAACAAGCCTTGGCAACGGCAAGTCTCGAGTAAGATGTAGATCGTCGATGGTGCAGACCAGCAAGGTCTGTGGAACTCACCCAGTGAGGGTAAGTGAGGGCAGGCCTGGAGCAACCAGGATGCCAAGTAAGAAAAGGATTGGCCTTCGTTAAGGGCTACTAGCCAACGGGCTAGCGACCGCGAAGGAGCCTCGTGACGCCGCACGTGGAGCTGGCTTACAGGACACTCGTGGAGTGGGGGCCAGTGATCTTCGGTGCAGGTGGTGCTGGAGGCTAGGGCTACTCGGAGCCCAAAGCACGACTTCTTGGGAGACCTAGAAGATGGTGCACTTGCAAATGTGCTCGGTGTCCAGGGGTCACGGTCTCAAGTCACCCACGATAGCCACGGGCCTCAGCTTTGCTGGGGACTCAGGGTAGCCTCTGGGAAGTCTGAGAATCCACCTCTGGTGATGCGATGACTTCGGCGTCCGACGGGAGCTTCAGTAATGCGAACCGGACAGATGCTTCTTTGGTGCCTGCCAAGCAGGGGAGTCACTCCTTGACCCCAAGGGAGATTCTTCAGTCCTCTAATCTTGTCGTAGGGCATCGAAGGTCCAGGATTCAGTTTCAGAGTTTCGTCCAGGTATAATCTAAAGTCCTAAGGACTGGGTTCCTACCTTTATTCTAAAAATAGGGGTTGGACTACTCTGTGGCCCCACCTATGGGTGGGTCAGGGCAGAGGGGTGGCTACACCCCTTTCCCTTTGTCCAGTTCGCGCCAAAGCAGGGGCTGCAAGCCCCTGATCCGGTTTGAACTGGGGTATGCACAGGGACACCAAATGTGCCCCCAGTGCAGGACTTCAAAGCACCCGAAAGTGCTCCCGCCCAGCCCCAATACACATTATCCTGTCTGGGGAGGTGGTCACACCTCCCTGGGACAGGAAACCTATTGTCCAGGCCTCCCCTGCCGGAGTTTCGCCCAGCAGCAGGAGGCCAGACTCGTGTCTGTGGCAGCAGCATCCATTTTGTGATGCCAGGGCTCTGGAAAGAAGTTACCGGACTCGTCAGAGTTAACATGTCTTTCCCTCTAGAAGGGTGGAATGCTACCCCCGCCGCCAGTATTGGCGGGGGGTAGTATTCCAAGATGTTTGACACCAAACACGACATGTTTAGGTGCAGCCATTCCAAAGTTAGCATTTTACCGCGAGGATATAATGTGCTTAAGAGTATATGGTCAGGCTGCACTACAAACAGCATCAGAGATGGTCTCCGAACGCTGCAGAGGGGCCCTGCTCATGCAGGGGCACCCTCTCACATAGGAACCATGCACTCTGCCTTTAGGATTGATAAGGCCTGCCTTAGGAGTGACTTATAGGTTTATATGTGTGTATGTATTTCGTGATATAGGTAACCTATATCACAGTAAGGGGTGCATGCACCACCTTACCCAGGCTGCAGTAGCAGACCTGTGGTGTCAGTTTGGATGGCCTTCCAGGGGTGGCATAATACATGCTGCAGCCCCTGGCAGGCCTCTGAGGTACCTATGCCCTTGGTACATAGTATACCATATACTAGGGACTTATAAGGGCACTCCAGATCCCAATCAGAGATGTGCCTAAGGCACATGGAAACCGTTTTAGAGAGGAAGCAGCTAGGCTGGGGTTCTGATTAGCAGGGCCCCAGCCAGACTAATGTCGAAAAACAGTGAAGCATCAGCAAAAAGTGGGGGTACCCATGTGAAGCAGATCCTACTCTCCTACAAGGCCCTTAACATTGAGGGTCAAGACCCTCAGAGATTGTGTTGTAGCTGTCATGCTGTGATGCCAGGGTGTCTCCTAGTCCCTCTTGAGTGTTCTCCCCTCCCACTCCCCCTCGTATGGCCGCTCCTGTGACCAATATGCAAAGGCATTCTGGTTGGCTAACAAGCACCCATAAACTAACCCCTTAACGAGAACAACATTAAACCAAAGTCCCTGGATTGGAAATGGCCGAACGAAAGCCATCCCGTTACCAATAGTAGAGTCTTATAGTGGGGTTCTAGCCGCATCTGGAATCCCCCGCCCCGTCCCCTGCCCCCCGCCACCCTTCTCTCACTGTATGCTTTGTCGCCTCAAGCCGGATTGTTGGATATAGTATACCCCGCTAGTTTGTCCAGCAAGTGCTTTCCTTTCAGACGCCATGGTCTCCGGGTCCAGGGCCGAGCCCCGACCTCCCCCAGGAACTCTTCGCCAGCTCCACCGGTTGTCAAGTTTCTGTCTAGCAGACTGTACCAAGCGTTGGGGTTCTTCCGGAAGGTCTATCTGGAGGATTTCGCATGCTTCCGATAAGGAGTGGAGTTGTCTAAGTTGGCCCTGCCACTGGAAAATCAGTCTAAATGGGTGGCCCCAAGAGTAGGACACTTTTTTGTCTCGAAGGAGAATCGTCACCGGCCGGAACTCTCTCTGTTTCTGTAGCGTGGAATTGGCTAAATCTTGAAACAAGGTGTAATGTCTGGCCTTTAAATTGTATTGTTGGTGATTCCCGGGATTTCCTTAGAATCTTTTCTTTGAGTGCAAAGTTGTGGACGCAAGTCAAAATGTCCAATGGATGTGCCTTCCCTGGGCCCCAGCTGCCAACTCTGTGGGTCCGGTCCAGCCGAATGGCCTCTGCGGAGGTATCGCCGAGTATCTGTGCAAACAATTCAGCTACATAAGTCTCGATATCCCCTCCTCCCGTGTCTCTAGGGGCTCCCCTGATCCGAAGATCTGGAGATCTAATTGTTGTTCTGAAAGGCGGATGATTTCTTGTTGTAGCTGCTCTATTTCTTCGTCTCGCGTTGCTCCCCGTTCTTCTGGCGTGTCCACTCTATCCCCTATATCTGTGACGTCTTTCCGGATCGCATGCATCTCGCTTGTTAGATCTCTTTTGACTTGCAGGAGATCTTCTCGTAGGCCTGAGAATAAGGCCTCTAGATAGGAGCGTGTGACTGAGGCCTCTGGGTCCTCTGCGAGCGGGGAGGTCGCTCTGCTTTGTCCTCCCTTGATCTCTGCCTCCTGGGAGCCTCCTGCTTTCCAGAATATATCCTTAATGGAGCCCCCCTTCTTTGTCCTCGCCGTCGCCATAGTTTACAGGATACGGGGAAGCGAAGGCGAGCAGCCCGTGTCAGCCCCTGTTTCTCTTGATTCTGAGCAAGCCAATCCCAGTCGCACCCTAGGCCTTAAGCCCTGGTGATCCTCCAACTCTTTCTTCTTTGGTATATTACGCTTTTATTTCTGGGAGTCTCGCTCCGGCACGAGTGTACAGACCCTGTTTCTGCCGCTGTGACCTATGGCCCCGGTTACTCAGGCAAGGGTGTTAGTGCTATCTGTGCTTCTAACAGAGTCTTCATCTCTCTCTTTATCCCTCTTTAGGTCTTGAATGGTCTGATCACTTCCAGAAGGGCCCCTGGAGTGGATGTGGGCCTGGTGGCCTGGTGGTCTCTATTTGGGGGGCCAGCGGGCACCTCTTTGCATCTGATCGGTCTGGGCTTCTAATTAGATTATAAGCTACTGTCTCGGCCAGACCCAGCTCCCACTCTGCTGCCCAAAGGCCACCGCCTGTGTCTCCGTAGTGTTGCCTATAGAGACCGTCCCTGGCCTGCTCTTCTGAGATGCGCCTCCCTGTTAGCTTTCCTGGGTTCGCGCTGGCCCTTCCCTCGCCTGCGTATGGCTCCGCTCTGCCCTTGGCCGCAGCGCCTGGCTCTTTCTCTCTTACTGCTACTCAGGAGCGCCCCTCTATTAGGCGTATCTTTGTGCGCTCCCCTGTAAGGTCCGGAGCGTCACCTCTGAGGCCGATATGTTCTCGGGGGTGAGGGTGTCTTCCACCGTTGCCTCCGGGCCCAGGGGGACTATGGCCTTATATAGATTAGTGTTTGTGAGCTCGTCGATTGCTAAAGCTGCTTGTCTCGGCAGTGACTGCCGTTGGCGGCCTCCAGCCGGCCCGCCTTAGGCCTCGGCGCCTCGCATTGTGCTTGACAGGCCCCGTTCCCAGATCCACTATGTCAGGGGGCTTGATGCGTGCCTGAACTCCTTGTCGTCCCTTACCGTAGGTTTCGGGGTCTTTCCCTGGTCCAGGTAGACCCTGTGTTGCCGTGTGCTGGACGCCACCTCCGGTCCCCGCTCACCGGGTCAGATAGCGGGGCGTCTCCCGGGCCCGCCGCCGGCGAGTGGGGCACGCTGCGTAGCCTGCAGGCCACACCCGATCCTAGCTGGGCCGCCTCTGCAGGCCACACGGGGCTCGCTCTTCGTGGGGGCCGAGTACGGCCCCCACACTTGCAGCAGCGGCAGCTGTCTCAACAGCTCCCCACCGCGTGTGAGCAGGCCCGGCGGGTTGGGTCTCGGCGAGCGCCAGGCTCAGTCGCGTCCCGCTGCTGTGGTCTCCCCCCGCTGCAGGTCCTTAGCTGTGTTCGGCTCTCGGCAGTCAGTTCTTGCTGTGGGCTTCGGGCCGGCCGGGGGCCAGGTGTCGCGCGCCAGTCGTTCGGCACTTCGCCGTCGCGCCGCACACCTCTCAGCTCACCGCAGCTCCAACCCAGGCCGCAAGCTGGGTCACAGGCCTCCACCTCTCCCATCAGTGTAGCTCAATCCGGCACCCTGGGGGCCTCTTTGCTTATGTCAGGAATCTCGGGATCACTCTTGGGTCTCTGCTTTCGGTTTTCAGGCTAAGGCCACGCTTATAACAGGGGTGGCAGGAGGAAATCGGCGCTGCGGGGACGGAGCGGCGGAAAGACACGTCTCACTCCGTCGCCATCTTGGCCACGCCCCTCAGCATCCATTTTAAACAAGATGACTTCGAGGCCCAACTAAAGCCTAGTTTAATTTAAGCCAGGAAAACACACTTAAACACAGCATAATTATTCTGTTTCAATTACAACAGCTCTATGTCAGTTTACATGTGTGAATTGAAATGTAGAACAACTAATTTTAATGCACATTTTAGCTCAAGCGTGAAAAACTTCCTCAGGGGTCAAAGAGAGAGAAAGTTAATTTTCCTGGGGGGCAACTTGCCCATGCCTTGAAACGTTTCTGGTTTAAATAAGTACATCATATTGTATTAGCAGTCAATCTCTTGTGCTTCCTTCCCATTTTTATACTCTGCCAAGCTGTATCTCTGGGTTTGAAATTACTGTTTGCTTACAATGAGATATCAAATGCGTCAAGAATTTTTTTTTTTCCATTCAGGTCATCTCGTTACAGTGTTTACAGGGGGAAACAATGGTCGAGAGCTGGTTGTGTGCAGGGGCGGCTCCTCCGTTTGAGTGGAGAAGCATAGCCCCACAAACAAAAATGCCCAAAAAGCCCCAGAGATGAAAAATAAAATGGTAATAAACTTAATTTATTACCATTTTATTTTTCATCCACCCGTCCCGAATCGAGTGTCAGGACGGGGTAGGGCTTGCTATGTGACAGCAGAAGGGAGGAGAGTGGGCTGCCTGGACAGTTCAAAGTGCGCATGTCCCTTTGGCCGGCCATCTTGCGACGGCCAGCCAGACATGTGCACTTTAAAACCTCTAACTCAGCTGTCTAAAGACAGCTGGGTTAGACCAAGCCCAGGCCTCCAGTGCCCTCGGGAGCGCCGAGAGAAGCTGCTCCCTCCAATCCTGGTGCTGCTCTCATGCTGTTGCTGAGGGTCCCTCTCTTTGGGCAGAGCCAACCAGAAGAAAACAGGACCGGAGCGACGAGGACCTTCGTGCAGGTAAGTGCCATTTTATCAGTGGCGGCTGGCATCAACTGAGGGGGGGGCAAATGTGTGGGTGCGCACATGGGCAAACAAACCACCCATTGGCCCGCCCTACCGTCTACTAGCGCTGCAGCAGTGTGCCCAGAAGACTGGTTCTTGAATGGGAGTGGCTCATCACATTTCCTTCAGAAAGCAGTGAGGGCTTCTGGGAAAGCGGGGAATGGAATAACGTAGAATAGTTGTTGAGAGGGGAAGGACAGGATCTTGAGACCAGACCTTTGTACCATTTTCCCAGAGTGGTAGGAGAACAAAACCAGCAGTTTTTCTCTGGAAAGAATAAATGTGGCCATTTCACTAGATGCATGTGTGTGGTCGCATAACTGTTGTTTAGATTCAGCATCAAGACCAAGTTTATAAAAGCAGATGTGGACTTGACCACCTTCCAAAGGATTATGAGAAAAGTGGCATGAGATTGCTTTCGAACTCTTTTTTTCCCAGGCTCGTTTACTACAAGAGAGATTTTCATTTGCCACTTGTTAGTTTCCCTAAATCGGTTTGAAAAACATTTTAAAATGTTGCGGTGTCCTGCCATCTAGTGGTTATCCAGAAACATGCACTGCAGTATTCCTTCTGCACACAAAGTTATTCAATACGATCCCATTCATTTTACAAGCCTACGCCACCAGATATTAATAACTAGCTGTAGACTATTATCCACCCAAAGACAAAACCTGGGACGGGTTTGCAAGTTAGTAAACCAAACTAACAGTACCTATGGCATTTCATGCTTCAGTTACCACGAAAGGATAGACAGTAGATATGAAACCATACATCTGCTTTTGTATGTACTGCTTCTGTTTTTCAGACCCGTGTCCCTGTGAAATAGTGCTTGCTCTTGTCTGTGGTTAAGCAAATAAATTCCAAGATCGCCAATTCATTTCTAATCTTCCAAACTCTTGTCCGTGCATGCCTGCTTAGCTTCCCAAATTCTCATGCACTGTGAAGTCTCAAGTCTACTTTGAACGAGCTACTTCAACACTGCCCGCTTTTACCCTGACTGAGCGCTTGTTTAAATCCGTGTGTCATTTTAGGGATTTTGGGATCACCAGTTCCAAACAAATTCGAATTCTATTACCAATTCCCTGCTCTGTAGTGTCGCGCTCTAGCGTTCCTGGGTCACGTGTGACCGGGAATGCTGGGAGCGCGCCCGGCCATTTTGAGTCATTATCGGCTGGCCGGTGAAGCGAGCGGAGGTTCCCGGCGCTCCTGTTACGATAGAAATAAATAAGTTAATTGCACACTCCGGCTCTGTCTTTCTTTACCCTAACCGCCTCACTACAAATTGGCGACGAGGCTGGGGGGACAGAGAACCGTAGAGCACCAGCATCGTGTGTAGCAAGCGCTACACGATACACCACATAGCAGGGAGCGTGGCAGAGGCCCGGTCATCGCCCGCACGCCCCGCGGAGAGCGACCGCGGCGCACCAAGAGCCAAGCGGTGGAGAAGTGCCGAGGAGTAGGGCAGCAGAAGGGGCGCAGCACCTCCGGCCTAGTCCAGCCTCATCAACCAGGCACCACACCTCGTCAGCGACACGCTCTTTTGGGAGCGCACCATCTCACAGGTACCAGTGCCCCGCCGGTGAGCCTAGCCCGGACACCCCACAGCCATCCGGCGCCATAACACGACGCACGGAGGACCATAGGGGTATAGCCCTCGGCGTTCACGATCGCCGAGCCGCAGGGAGGGACGAACAGAGCACAGTGCCGCCCAAACACGCGTCCAGCAGCCCAGCAACATCACGGGCAAGGAGGGAGAGTGAACCTGGCGCAACGAGGGCTGCGTCACACAGGAGCGGCAGCAGTGTCCCTCGATGGGGTGGCAGATCTACAAGAGCAGAGTGCTCCGGGGAGCCCCCCACCCAGGGTAGAAGGCGCGCCAACTGTAAGGCAAGCAGGAATGTGTGCCCAGACGTTCTCCCTCACAAATCCACTACCTTTCCTGCCACACCCAGGGGAACCAGCAATGAAGTGGGAGGATTGGAAGGAATATTTCCTTAATTACTTATCAGCGTTGGAGGATGAAGGGGAGGAAGTCTTCCCAAGTACACAGAAAAAAAAGATCCTGCTTCACAATCTAGGCCCTGAAGGCGTCAGGGTATACAGGAATCTGGTGAAGAAGACCCGTCCGCCAGAGGACATGGAAGTGTTCCAACACGCCATCGACGACCTAGATAGCCACTATCAGCCGGTAGTGTGCACAGCCATTGACCGCTTCAACTTCTTTCAGCGGAAGCAGAAGGCAGGAGAATCAGTAGATGATTATGTGGCCGCGTTGAAGGGTCTAGCCATCAATTGCAAGTTTGGTGGCCTGCATGATGAATTCGTAAGGGACCAAATCATCATGCACACGGTGAACACGTCTATACAGGAAAAGCTGTGGGTCAGTGGTGATTCTCCTCTTAAAGAGATCGTAGCTCTGGTCAAGAAGGCGGAACTCTCCAAGAGGTGCGCGGAGGCCGCGAAAAGGGAGGCATCCAGCAGACCACTAGTAGGAAAAATAACGGAGACCCAAGAACACGAAAGGAGACCGCAGGCCAGGAGGAACCCAGGATGGCAACAAGGACCGGCTACGAGGACGCAAACGAACACGCCGTTCCCACGTGACGTAAAGAAGGGATGCTACAGATGTGGTAACACCGCTCATGCGGCATCAGACAGAAGGTGCCCGGCCTTCAGAGCCAAATGTCTATATTGTGGCATAATGGGACACTTTGAGAAGGTCTGCAGGCGCAAACCCAAGAAGGCGACAGTGAAGTACGTGACACAGGATTCTGATCCAGGAGAGGGAGATGAGGAAGATGAAGAGGAAGTTCTGTGCATCGAAGAACACGTGTTGGGCGTAGATGGCTCCCGCACAAGCAAGCCGTTGTGTGAAGTGACAATAGGAGGAATTCCAGTCTCCACGGTGGCGGATTCGGGCTCACCTTATACCATCATACAACGTAAAGTGTGGGACAGAGACTTCGCCCAAGTGATTGGTATGCATCTTCTACCCCCAGATATCAAGCCGGTCACCTTCACGGGAGAACCCATACCGATGGTAGGGTTCCGGAAACTGAGGTTCCAATTCAAAGGACGTACGACAGAAGGGAAGCTGTACGTAGCGGAGAAGGGGCCATCAGTGTTGGGATGGATAGACCAGGGAGGACTAGGAATCCAACTCAATCCTGGAGGGTTAACCCAAGTGCTGATGACTGACCAAGCGCAGGGATATGAAGCGGACAAATGGAAGGGGGAGTTCCCGAAAGTCTTTGGAGGCACGATCGGCAAATTGGCAAAGTTCACGCACAAGATATGCCTAAAGGAGAATGCACAACCAGTGAGCCATAAAGTTAGGAACATTCCATTCAACAGCAGGGAAGCGGTACAACAGGAACTACAACGCCTGGAAGATAATGGAGTGATTGAGCCAATAGAGAGTGCAGAATGGTTAGCTCCACTGGTCGTGGCCAGGAAACCAAACGGCAAGGTGCGTTTGTGCATTGACCTAAGAGAACTCAACAAGAACATCGTCGTGGACAAATTCCCGCTACCTCGGATAAACGAAATGTTAGCAAAGACGAAAGGTGTTCGGTGGTTTTCGACCATAGACCTGACCTCAGCGTATCATCAGGTAGCACTGCATCCGAGGAGTAGGAAATTAACATCGTTCATCACGCCGTTCGGATGCTATCAATTCCGGCGAATGCCCTTTGGGCTGGCGTCTGCCGCAGCTGTGTTCCAAAAGTTGATGCATAGACTGTTTAAAGACACTGACGGAGTACAGTACTTCCAGGATGACATCCTAATCATGGGAACGACCAAAATTGATCACGATACAAAACTAAATAACGTGCTACGCATCCTGGAGCTCAATGGCCTCACAGCGGAGTGGGACAAGTGCAAGCTAGGAGTGTCTGCAGTGACGTACCTGGGTCACGAGATTAGTGACAGAGGGATCACCCCCAAAGCGGCCAACATGAAAGCCATCAAAGATGCACCCATTCCAAGGAACAAAGATGACGTACGGTCCTTTCTAGGCATGGCGGAGTTCTATAGCAAGTTTGTGCCCCACTTTGCTACCAAAACACACAGCATGCGGCAGCTACTAAGAGATAAGTCGACCTTTGTGTGGACAGAGGAGTCGGATGTAGAATTCAGCCAAATAAAAGAGGACATTTGTGAAGCAGTACCCTTGCAGGGGTTTGACCAGGATGCACTCTCGGTTCTTACCACAGATGCCAGTGACAGAGGGTTGGGGGCAGTCCTCATGCAAAGATCAGAGAATGGAGTGCTGACGACGGTCAGTTTCGCGTCTCGATCACTGTCCTCCACGGAGGAGAAATTCAGTGTAGTGGAAAAGGAGATGCTGGCTGTTATATGGGCAATGGAACGGTTCCGTCAATTCCTGTGGGGCTCGAGGTTCTTGTTGAGGACTGATCATAAACCTCTGATCAAGGTACTTACATCCAGTGGTCATGCGAGTGCCACCCCGTGCATAGCAAAGATGACTTTGAAGTTGTTGGACTATGTGTATGACGTAGAATACTTTCCGGGGGCCAAGAACAAAGTAGCAGATTACTTGAGCAGAGCGGCAGCCATGGAGGATGCACCTCAGCCGACGGAAGAGGATGACTACACAATCGCCTTCGCAGAAGATCAGGAAGCAGTCATAAGCGCACAAGAATGGGGGACGGCATATGAAAACGACGCATGTATCAAGGAAGTGAAAAGCTTCGTGGTCTTAGGATGGCCGGAAAAAAAACACCTAACGGCGGACCAGAGGAAGTTCTATGAAGTGAGAGAAGAACTGTCAGTAGAGGACAAGAGTGTGTTCTTACTAAGAGGAGACAAGGTGGTGCCACCGGAAGGACTGGTAAAAAGGATAATGACCATACTACACGAGGGACATTTGGGCATAGTAAAAACCAAACAGAGGGCTAAACAAGCATATTGGTGGCCTGCACTGGACAGTCAGGTGGAAAGGCACGTCAGAGAATGCGCGCAGTGCTGTAATGCAGACAAGACCCAAACCACGATGAGACCGCCACTGGGGAAGTTTCACCAACCGGTCAATCCATGGGATGAAGTGGCGATTGACATCTTGGGCCCCATCCTGAACGCACAGGGTACACCCAGGTACATTGTGGTGCTGGTGGACAGATATTCCAAATGGCCGGAAGTGGAAGTGCATGACACAATGGATACAGACACCATACTGAAGTTTCTCACTTCCCTCTTTCTAAGAGAAGGGATCCCCAGAGTCATAACCTGCGACAACGGACCACAATTCACGTCCGACAAGTGGAAGTCGTTCATGGAGAGGAATGGGATCATGACGAAGCACACTCCAGTATATCATCCAGCGGGCAACGGCCTCGCCGAACGTTTCAACCGAGTGGTGATGGGGTCTGTGCAGTCGCCCATTAATGCAGGAAAGCAGTGGGAAGTAGAACTCCAACGTACCTTATGGGCTTACCGCATCACTCCTACGCAAACGGGATATAGTCCATTCAAGATCTTACGGGGTCGTGACCCGTTCACTAGGGATAATGTAGCGTGGAAACGTAGGACAATACAAAGTAGATGGTCACCGGCAGTGGTACGGAGCAACTTGGAGAAGGCCCAAAGGCTTTACACAGATCACTACAACCAACGGCGAAATGTAAAGGAAGAGTCTTTGGAAAAAGGAGAATGGGTCAGAGTGAAACTGGCTCAATTGAAAAAGAAGGGAGAAAGCAAATTCAGTACACCCTTAAGAGTGTATGAGGCATATGCAAGATCAGCATTATTGAGCGATGGAAAGATATGGTCCAAAGACAGGATGATACGATGCAACAAGGTATTGCAATGGGAAAAGGCAGGAGGCACATCCGCAGGGACGGAGGAAGAAGATACTCAAGACACGGATAACCAGACGACCAAAGCAGAGAGGACAAGGGGAAACACAGTGAACATCAAGGCAGGTGAAACAAGTATCTTGGACACTCCGGAGCATGATGGAGGCGAGAGTCACCAGGGGCTGCAGGAGAGCCAGGTGGACGGAAATTCGGAGGCAAGGAGTCTCACTCAGTATTCACCTAGAGCTACTGGGTCCAGGGACAGCAGAGACACTAACATCAAGACGCCACTGAGACACACCAGGTCAGGTAGAGCCGTGGTGTTTCCCAAGAAGTACCGTGAGTATGAAGTGGAGTGATAAGTACCCGGTACATTCAGTTTTCCAGAGACTCTGAGTTGTGTGACATTATATTGTAAAGGGAGGAGATATGTAGTGTCGCGCTCTAGCGTTCCTGGGTCACGTGTGACCGGGAATGCTGGGAGCGCGCCCGGCCATTTTGAGTCATTATCGGCTGGCCGGTGAAGCGAGCGGAGGTTCCCGGCGCTCCTGTTACGATAGAAATAAATAAGTTAATTGCACACTCCGGCTCTGTCTTTCTTTACCCTACCCGCCTCACTACATGCTCATTCAAGCCGCATAAGGCCAAACAATACTAAACTATATGTTATACTGGAACAGTTCACAGAAAAACAGTTGAACTATGTCTTATGCGAGACTCGAAAAATCCTTAAGACACTGGTAGAGCGTTAGGGGAGGTAGCAAGGGGGGAGGGGGTTAGCTAGAGAACTAGAATAGACAGGGGTCAAGTAGACAGAAAGTTAATCTTCCTAGATGAACCATCTCATCCATGCCTTGAAACATCTCTAGTTTAAATAGGTACATGACATTGCATTACCAGATGGTCTCTCAGGTTCTTTCTTATTTTTCGATTCTGCCAAGCTGTATATCTCAGTTTGAAACTACATTTTACTTACAATGAGATATCTACTGCATCATATATCAGTAAATGTTTTTTTTCCCTGCAGTGTATCTTGTTATCACGTTCAGAGGGGAAACCGAGGGCCAAGAGCTGGGAGTGTGCACAGAAGGCCGGTTCTTGAGTGGGAGTGGCTCAACACATTTCCTTCAAAAAGCAGCGACGGCTTCTGGGAAAAGGCAGTTTATTTGTTGAGACGGAAAGGGCAGTGTCTTGAGACTAGACCTTTGCACCATTTTACCCAGGGTGATCGGAGGGCAAGACCAGCAGTTTCTATACTCATCCTATCTTTTGCAGACATCTTCTTAATCAATCAAAAACTTTATTTCTTTCTTCCGACCATAAAAGTGCAGAATGCAATGCAGCTCAAATATAAATACAATAAATGTAAAAAAAGATAAAATACATAATAAAATTAATCCAAGGTAAGTAGAGCAGATTCACAGTTATCTACTCTCTTTAGTGGACAGTGGAACTAGCCATACTTTTGTCTGCTAAGGGCTTTGCTTATGTTTGATGCTTCTGGTGATATGAACTATATGATGTCTGATAAAAACGCTTTGCTGAGTTGACCTGACTTCACCCCACCCATGTGGGTGTCAAACAAAATTGTCAGGACCTGCTTTGGAGCCACACAAGTAATTGTGGTTGAAACTGCATTTATGTAGCACTTACCACCCCTGACGAGGCGCTGAAGCACTTTGCAGAGAGTAGTATACTACTCTGGAACCCTAAGGTTAGAGGTAGTGTGGCAGTAGATTAATAAAAGATCTTTGCTTCTTTTCATTTGTGGATTAGTTGGATTATGTTTGGAACCTCATGGAACCTCATGCATATACTCCAGTTATATGAAAGAAATTGATTAAAAGAAGTACATCTATAGAGAAAAGATGTGAGTAGTTAGTGGGATTAGTAATACTAGCTGGATGAGTGGCAGATTGGGAGAGGCTTGACATGCAGTCTGAAAGTTTTGGGATGAGTAAACAAGTGAAGAAAAAAGCAAGATTTGGATCAGAAACCTGGAGTGCATGCACATTTTTTGTATTTTTTACATAGATAAACCCATATACGTAACATACACACATGTACATACACACACAATATATTCATGTAATGCCTAAATATATATACATAGCATGTACACTTGCATACATTGTCTATATACACAATTGTATTGTATTTTATTGCAATATTCATACACCATTTACTACCTCTAGGTGGGGTGCTGCATTAGTTGCCTACATGGGTAGCCCCTACACTGTGTAGGGTGTGTGGTAGGAAGTGTGTTGTATTTGTTTTGATCCTATGTGGGAAGCGTTTCTGTTAGAAATGGGGGTCTCTAGTTGGCAGAGGTAGGTACCTTTTTCCAAATAGGGACCCTTGCTTCTAGTCAGGGTAAGGGGGATACACTCCTAAAATAACCCCTGCTGACCCCCTTGGTAGCTTGGCATGAGCAGACAGGCTTATCTCAGAGGCAGTGTGTAAAGCATTTGTGAACACATACAGTAACAGAGTGAAAACACTACAAATGGACACCACACCAGTTTAGAAAAATAAGTAATCTTTATCTAAACTCAAAACAAGACCAAACGACAAAAATCCACAATACAGTAATAAAAATATGACTTTCAAATGGTAGAAATAGTTCAGTTCAATGCAAGTTGTAAATGCGACACTTTTCTCAACAGTACCTTAAATGCGTCACGCAAAGCAAACAAAATGGCCGCAGGGAAGGTTATGCGTCTGTTCCTTACACTCAGGGGAGGTGATGCGTCTGTTCCTTACTGCGGCGCAGGGAAGGTGATGCGTCAGTTCCTTACTGCGTGGGGAGTTCAGTTCACACAGCTTTATTCGATCTTTTATAAAACAGACCATAAAAGCATAAAACATCATACAGATTTCATCACAAATATATAGTTGTGTATACAAGATTTAAAAAACGATTAAACAAATTTGCCATGATCATAGTGAACAATTCGATTAAAACCATGTAAAATCAGTTAAAATAGGGTAAAACAATACTAAAATCTCTTAGGGGCAAGGTTTAGAACTATAGTAAATTTATGGGACCAATTTATGTTAATCAAATACTGATGGGGTGCCTTGCCGCCATTTTCCTCTTTCTAAGGCAGGCCCATAAAAATAAGGCTACCGAAAAACATACAAATGGGTCTAAAAGGGCCTTTAAGAAATAGATAGCCACCCGACACTGTTTAAATTTGTGGTAGCTCAGGATTGGGAGGATATATAATTTCCTTTCGTCAGAGTAGTTTTTGCAAAATAATAAGATGTGTTGGTCTGACTGCACAGCAAGGTCATTGCAGGGGCAGGCTGCCAAATCTTCCAGTTTATATCTCTTTTCTGGGTACCCTAAAAGTAACGGGATCATGTTCATACGTAAGCGCAGTAGAATAAATCTATGCTGCGCGTTATTAATACGAGAAAGATAGTGGAAACCTTCCCCTGGTCTAGCCGGAACCAAGTCGTATGCAATAGAGGAGTTTTGTAATCGCTTGCTTTCCCTTCGAATATAATTTGCTCTCTTAGTGAATAATTCCGTTTTTTTCCCCTTTGTAACCCTTCTACAGGAGAGAGGGTTTCGGAATAGTTCTCCCATCCCCAAAGCATTCAATTGATCCTCCACATAGTTTACCACCCAATCCTCTTGTAATGATCCAATTTGCAGCAGTCCCTGATGATACTTTGGGTCAGATCTACTGTGGTCCTCTGCCATATTGACAACCACAGCAGAACTGGTGCCAATCTTATACTGTCAGTCAGGTAAGGGAGCCCCAGTTCAAGATGCACTATATAGTTTGGAGCTGATTGGGGTAAGGACACTCGATTTTTAAAAAAGCTGTCTTCTACTTGCTGTAATGGTTTGGGATCAACCATCCCCCACACTCCTGCCCCATATGTTGCTGCAGCCTTTGTTTTTGCAGTGTAAATATTTTTGATTATGTCCAGGGAATACCTCCTAGCTTTTTAGCAAATCTTTTAATAGCATTTGTACTCCTTTCCATGCCTTGGACTCTAGCAGTCACCAAATTAGACCATGAGTGATTCTTATCGAAAAGGACTCCTAGATATGAAAAGGAGTCTACCACCTCAATTTTCTTTCCTGCCAGCTGAAAGTGGGGATGTATCTGACCTCTAGGTGCGCCTGCAACAATTATGAAGGATTTAGATTCGTTTACTTTTAGGTCAAGGGAGGTCATAAAGGTGGAATAGGCCGAAATTAGATGTTGAAGAGCCATCCCTGTTCTAGCCATCAGCACTGCATCGTCAGCGTACGCCAGGATAGGAAGGGGGGTGCGATTAAATTTGGGCACGACTGCAGGCAAGGCGGTCAGGGCGGACTCTACCCCGTTTGTATAGATGGAGAAAAGAAACGGGCGAGAACACATCCCTGCCTTACTCCTTTTCGATTTTAAAAGAACGTGTACACTCCCCCTTCCTACCATACCGGACACAGGCGGTGGCGCTGGCATACAACCGATGGATAAAACCAATTATCGACGGATCTATACCCATCTCCTTCATCATAGACCACAGCCTCTGATGTGAAACACAATCAAAGGCTGCGGTCAAATCCATAAAGGCCATATAGATCTTCCCACCTTTTGCCTTGGTATATTTCCCTATAGATAAGGATAGGTTTAAACACTGGTCGACCGTCCCCATTCCCCTACGAAATCCATATTGTGCTTTCATAAAGATATTATGTGTTTCAGCCCAATCTTCTAGTCTTGCTAGAAGGACCCGTCCCATTAGTTTGGCGGAAGTATCAAGAAGGGAAATGGGGCGATAGTTTGCTGGGGATCCCCTCTCCCCTTTTTTATAGATAGGGACTATTATACTCTGGTTCCAGGACAAAGGGGGACCCACTAACTGGATTTTGTTAAAGATGTTTGTTAGCAGTGGGACCCACATGTCGTAATTGTCCTGGAAAAGGTCAATTGGAACACCATCAGGCCCCGGCGCTTTACCGGGGACACAGGCCTCCAATGCCTTTCTAACTTCCCCTATTGAAAAAGTTAGCCCAATCTGAGTTACTAGTTCTGGGCTTGAGTTTGAGGGATCTAAGGTGCTTACTAAGCCAAATATTTTCTCAAAATGACTGACCCATGCCTCTTTGTCCACATGTACATCCAATGTTGGATCACTAAGGTCTTTAAAGTGAGGGGCATTCACTATTCGCCAGAAATCACCACTGCTGCCTGAGATAGCTGCCTGCTCAAGCTCCTCCCAAGCCTGCACCCTAAGATCCTTCTCTCTATCCCTCCTGACTAATGTATATTCTTTACGTAACATGGAGATCTTAATGGGATCTCTGGGGTAAGCGTTTAGTGCATTTACAAGGGCTTTTTTTTTGCAGAACAGGCTGCGTCAAACCACCCCCTAATTATAGGGGCATTTAGAGACTTAAAACGTGTAAGTGCAACCTTTATTTTCGCCAAGAGGGCACAGAACTGACCGACCAAGAAAGTAGGGGATGAATTCTCTCCCATACATGATAATATTTCTGCCTTAACTTGGGTTAATATTTCAGGGGCTAAGTTTAACTTAATAACTTGTGACCATTTCAGCTGATAACCGTTTTTCCTAGACAGCGCCATGCCTTCTACTGTCTTCTTGTGATCTTTAACTTTGGATAAAATACTTAAGTGGATGCATAGGATGGCATGGTCACTATAACAAGAAAGACGAGTTCCTGTGTGGGCCACTTTACCCTGTAGATGTGTTGAGGCTAGGATAAAATCAATGGTAGACTCTTGAAGGCCCCTTCTAAAAGTAATCCCCTGCCGGCCCTCTTTCGCATGATTTAGTATGCCCAAGTTCCATTTATAAAGAAGTTTATTTAGGGTTTCACCGTACACACTATGTATGAAGTGTGGGATGGGATTACCATAGGTATCTATTACTCCACATACCCATGTCCCATTAAATTTACAAAGATGAATGTTAAAATCCCCCGCCCATTGCCACTCATTTAGCCAGCTTAGATTCCCTATTTTGGAGGCTATGCCTGCCACATTCCAGGATATCATAGAAGTACTGGCTCCCTCAACTCCCTCTAGGTCAATCGTGCGGGATAAAGAACTATACTCCTGGATACTAGGCGAAGGAGTTACATCTACAGCAACATTCTTGTGGGCATGTGTAGTACATGAACTTAATGGTACACTGACCTCTACTGGGGCAATGGTAGCTGCCTTTTCTAGTTGTGACGAACAAGTTTCATCTGTCAGTGTTACGGCTATAGAAACGTTCTCAAGAGGTAGTTTGCTAAATAATCTCGTCGGCGAAGTGACCTCTACAGAAGCCATAGTAGCTACCTTTACTGATTGTGACGGGGAAATTGAAGTCAGTCAGTCGCAGGCTTCCAGATTCGAAAGGACGTCAAATCTATTGTGCAATCTGATCCCACCATTAATAATAGGACAAACATTTCCTCTCACACTAGAAGGTGGTAGCGCTATTCTAGGCCTATAGTCTATTCTTGGTAGTACATCGTGGTCATTGTAAAAGTATTTTAGTGGTAGAAGTGTTATCTGGGACTTCTTTGGGGGGAAACTATGAAGATTGTTTAAGAGCATACGCCCCGTGTAAGCATTATTAAAATTCACAACTACACAATCACCAGAAAAAGATTTCCTTAAACCACCCACCCATTCAGTTCTCCTGGCCATAATGATTTCATCGGTCAGCTGATGCTTCCCCCTCTCTGTAACAATCACATTATTTAATAACCAATGGAGACATTTATCCATTAATTGTCCTGTGGATTCGCTCTGATCTTCTCGGAGGGGGGGGGACGTTAGCCAAAACCAGAACCAGTGGGGCAGCAGCAGGTGGAAGGTGGAGGGTTTGTTGCTTATAATTGCCGAGTTCACCCAAAGTGTTCCCAGATGCTCCTGCTGGGTTATTGTACCCACTTTCTTCCCTATTAGCTGAAGTTGGATAGCGCGCTATGTTCCTTTCGCTCATCCCTTGGCAGTTCTGGGCGCCCACTGGCAAATTAAAGTTTGTGTTTGCATTTGGGAGCTGTGCTGCAACACTAGAGGTATCATCCGGAAGCGTGGACGTCGGGCGCGAGATTATTGGAAGAAAAGTCGCCCCCCCTGCTTCTTTTGACTGTAATGGGCCTCTAGTTAGAGATGCTTCCGGGGGTGATTGTTTGTCAAGAACGCCTGGGCAAGCAGTGAACGGTTTTGGGACTCTAACTCCGCCAAGCGCTGTTCAATTTGGGTCAGTTTGGCTAAAATAGGGAGCATTGTGTTGTTTAATCTTATGGTCACTTCTGACCAGAGAAAGTCGTCTGTGTCCAATTGGCTCCCTACAATGTTAGGAGGCTTCGAAGATACCCGTGTCCTGAGGTTAGTTGGAGACACCCGTGGGTGAGGAGCTTTAGCTTTAGGTGCACGAGTGGCTTTGGGGTGTTTGGTTTTAACTTTGGTAACAGCACCTCCTGCTCTAGTGCGTTTAGCTGGTGGATTTGGCGAAGGGTCCCTTGAAGAAACACTCAGGGGTGAGAGATCATTCCCCCTCGTTGGTGTGATTTCCTTATTGAGGTTTTGGGTGGAGGATCTAGTATGGATTTGTGCCAAGACTGATGTGGTTGTAGGGGGCGGTGGAAGCTCCTTCAGAGGGGGTTCATTAAGAGGTCCTATAGGCAACCCCAGGATGGATGGTGTAGGGTCCATGGATAAGCGTCTCTCGGTCAGCTCTATCTCGTGCGAGAGGACGCTGGCCGCTCTTACTAAGAAGGAGTCCAATGTAGCTCCAACCCTCCCCCCGTTTTTATCCTTTCGGCCCTTTTTATCAGCCATGTATGTAACTTCGAATAAATAAATATAGAGAAAGGTAAATTAGGAGGAAAATAACAGTACCGTAATTATGTTGTAGATCTAAGGGAGTAGGCCCAGCCCAGCCTCATCCAGGCTCCGACGGGCCCGCCCTTGGCCCGGGCTTTGCCCGGCGCGCCCGCTCACGTCCCGCGCAGCGGGATAACAGCTTTTAATTTATGCGCCTCCAGGCGCAGAAACCAGCAGCGTGAGGCAGGAAGCAACGTGGACGATGCGGGGGAGCCTGGGGGGTGTAGTCCCTGGCCCTTCGGCTCAGCTCTCACCCCGGTAGTCAGCAGCGGCACAAAAAGCGGGATAACAACTTTTAATTTATGCGCCACCAGGTGCAGGAACCGGCAGCGTGAGGCAGGAAGCAACGTGGACGATGCGGGGGAGCCTGGGGGTGTAGTCCCTGGCCCTTCGGCTCAGCTCTCACCCCGGTAGTCAGCAGCGGCACAAAAAGCGGGATAACAACTTTTAATTTATGCGCCTCCAGGCGCAGGAACCAGCAGCGTGAGGCAGGAAGCAACGTGGACGATGCGGGGGAGCCTGGGGGGTGTAGTCCCTGACCCTTCGGCTCAGCTCTCACCCCGGTAGTCAGCAGCGTGGGGAGTTGATGCGTCTGTTTCTTACTGCGGACCCCAAACGATGCGACAGTCTTGGCGCCTCGCTGCGATGCGTCGATCCGGTACGATGCATGTCTTCGTGCAGCCGCACAGCAGGCTTGCGTCAGGATTGGTGCGGCGGCGATTTCTCGAGCCGCAGCAGGCGCTGCGACGGTTTCTTCGGTGATGCGTCGGAAAACCAGTGCGGATGCGACACGCTTCTTCGGTGTTGCGTTGATTTCCCAGCTCCCAGCGACAAACAGTCTCCAGAGGTCCTAAACAGCAGCAGGCACCTCTTTACAGGTTTGGAATTCCCAGCAAGGGAATTCAGGGGAGCTGGTGGTGAAGTCTTTGTGTCCCTGAGACTTCAGAACAGGAGGCAAGCTCAGTTTCAAGCCCTTGGAGATCTTTTCTTCAAGCAGGTGACAAAGCAATCTGCAAAGTCCTTTTTCTCCTTTCCTTGGCAGCAAGCAGCCACTGCAGGCCAACCACAGACAGCAAACAGCACAGGGGCAGTATTCCTCCTCAGCTTATCCGGCTCTTCTCCTTGGCAAAGGTTTCCTCTTGATTTCCCAGAAGTGATCTAAAAGTCTGGGGTCTGGGCCCCTCTTTTTATACACCCAAATCCTTTGTTCTCTGAAGGCAGAGAGTGTCTGTACCCAACCAAAACCAGTTCTGTGGGGCACTTTGCAAGTGCACAACAACCTCCTTTGTCAGTGTGAGCCCTGGCTTCAGACACACCACAGGGGGGCGGAGCCGTCAATATGGAAGGCAGGCACAGCCCTATTCAGATGAAGGTGCTACTCCTTCCACCACTCCAAATGCAGACCAAGCCTATTCAGACCAGCCCTGACTCATCAGACTTCTGGAGCCACTGCCCTGCTCCAGCCCCTGTCATCCAAAAGCCAGACATGCAATCCACAAACCTAGCAGAGGCACACTGGATGGTTAGGCAAGAAAATACCTACTTTCTAAAAGTGGTATTTTCAAACACAGAATGTAAAAATCACCCACACTAAAATATGCACTTTAACATTCTGAGTTCAGGCATACTAAACTTTATTTTCCTATCTTGTTCCCAGGGTCAGTTATGTTTATAAGATGTTATAAACAAACTGCCCATTCTGGCCTATGGGAACAGATAGCCTTGCAATAGTGAAAAACGAAATTGGCAGTATTTCACTATCAGGACATGCTACACACATCAGGGCATGTCCTACCTTTCACATACAATGCCCCCCTGCCCCCAGGGGTACTTTGGGCCTACCTTAGGGGTGACTGATATGTAAGAAAAGGGAAGGTTAGGGCCTGGCAAGTGTGTGCACTTGCCAAGTCAACATGGCAGTCCCAGACTGCACACAGGCTCTGCAATGGCCGGCCTGAGTCACATTTTACAGGCTGCTTCTGTGGGTGGCACAATCCGTGGTGCAAGCCCACCAGCAGCATTTGATTGACAGGCCCTGGGCGCACATAGTGCACTGTACTAGGGGGTCTGACAAGTAAATCAAATATGCCAATCATGGAATCACTAATCCATAACATCAATTTACAAAGAGAGCATATGCACTTTAGCAATGATCAGCAGTGGTGAAGTGCCCAGAGTCATAAAACCACCAACAACAGGTCAGAAAAAATACAGGAGGAAGGCAAAAAGGTCTGGGATGACCCTGCAAAAAGGGCCAAGTCCAACAGTTTCCATGTCATACGTGATGACGACTGAGGTGTGGTTATTGTGTTATGGGAAGCAGCTCTTAGCAGTGCCATAGATGGAGAAGTGTGAGAGAAAGGCGCCCAGATTATGGGTTTCATT
The DNA here is from genome assembly GCA_963921515.1 of Calotriton arnoldi. Classification (NCBI taxonomy): domain Eukaryota; kingdom Metazoa; phylum Chordata; class Amphibia; order Caudata; family Salamandridae; genus Calotriton; species Calotriton arnoldi. Next base: position 132,572 of record CAWUFW010017202.1, read on the forward strand.
AAGCTGGCCGCTGTGGCCAGTTCTGCACGCCCCTTTATGGTCCACTTAGCTGGCTACTTCACTGGGTTGTCCTAGTCTTGTGCAGGCATAGGTTGGAGGGAGAAATGGTATAGAGATCTACAAGGATAGTCTTTGTTAACAACGTCATTGTTCATATCTGATTGTCATTGATAGATGTCAAGAACTGGTCATAGTATGTAGCTTTACAGAACTTGCAGTGGAGGACTTAATTAAGGTACTCCTTTGGCCAGCAGCATGTGGCAGATCTCTTCAGTTATGCAATGCCTGTTCAGTTAGTGGTGGGTGGCTTATTGCTGTGGACTGGGTACATTACAGGGCGATGGACAATACCCATAACAGTTTTGTCTTATGTGAGTGTAAAAGTGTCAGGCACTATAAGGGCATTATTATGCAGCCTGTACAAACTAGAATCGACTGCCAAACTGCTGGGTGTTATGGTATTAGTGTGTTTCAGGAGGTTTATAGATTGTATTGCATTGCATTTAAATAGCACTGACTACCCTTGACAATGCGTTAAAGTGTTTTACAATCGGCAGCACGCTGCTCCAAAGGTTACAGTTTTTTTCTGTGGTTCTTTGGATTAGTATTGCGCTCTTAAGGAAACCATTCTATGCATTTCCTCCAGTTTCAATGTGGTTGTTGGAAAATGGCCCTCTCTGAAGGGTCATCTCACACTTTTTGCCTTCCTCCTCCTCTTTTTCTGACCTTGTTTTTGTTGGCTTTTGGACTCTGAGGATTTTACCACTGCTAGCCAATGTTAAAGTGCATATGCTTCTCCCCTAAAACATGGTTTAATTGACTGTCCACAATTGGCATATTTAATTTATCTATAAGTCCCTAGTAGAGTGCACTACATGTGCCCAGGGCCTGTAAATTAAACACTACTAGTGGGTCTGCAGCACTGATTATGCCACCCACACCAGTAGCACTTTAAACATATCTTAGGCCTGCCACTGCAGAGTAGGTATGTGTAGTTTTAGTGCCATGTCGACTTGGCATTTAAATGCCCTTGCCAAGCCTGAAACGTCCCTTTTATTACATGAAAGTCACCTCTAAGGTGGGTGTAGGTAGCCCATAGGGCACGGTGCTGTGTAATTAAAAGGTAGGACATGTACTTTAAGTTTTGCATGTCCTGGTAGTGAAAAACACCCAAATTCGTTTCTCACTACTGTGAGCCCTACCCCTCTCATAGGTTAACAGTGGAGACTCCTTATTACACTTATAAATTGTAACTCCTGATTGAGAAGGAGTAGCTCTGTCATGTTTCATATCATTGGAATTTATCAGTACTATTTTAGAAATTCCACTTTTGTAAATATGGCATTTCTCTGCTGTTAGCTCTGTGTATCTGCAGCCCATCTCCAATACACGTCTTGTCATGTAGTTCCTAAAAATACATAGGATCTACGCGTTTAGATAACATAAACCAAGGGATTGGTGTCCAGACTTATTCCGGACACCCCCACAGGATATGTTAACCTTTAGACCAGCTAGCTCACAGTGCCACTATAAGCCCCCTAACCTTACTAAGGAGCAAATAGTTTCTGGCATTTTCGAACATGACAATCCTTATTCCTTCAGGGAAACAGTGCAATACCTTTCGCTCAGTAAATCGTGCTCACTTAGTCTCAGAGTGACATACAGAATAAACGATGGGGACGTTTTCAATCAGTATTTATGGAACCAGCGTCATTCTAGTATAAAACATGTTTTCTGCGACAATCATTAGACAGAAACAGATATATAAGATTACAAGCACCGATAGAGTAAATAAAAGGTATAATTCTACCATGGTGCTAAAACCGTAGATATATGCAGGCATATCGATACATGGCACAAATAAAGCGTACTACTACGATGCAACCCTATCTGATGTCTGTCAAGCACATCACTTTACTTTCGTGTGTTCACTAATCATTATGAAGACTTGACTATTTGGTTGCAGCATGAATATCTGACAACTCTCAGGAATTGTTGATGATAAGGACTGGGTGATTCCATTTCACAGGCAGTATTGTGTCTCAATGACTTCAACTTTAGGCTCAGAGACAACAAAAAATACAGATGGAATTACATACCACTACTTTGAGGTTAATAAGCCTTCTATGTAGAGTAGAAGGAAGCTGTTGAAGAGAAAAAAGTAACCATAGAGTGCAAAGCAACGTATTTCACGAGGCTGGATATAAGAAATGATGAGGCAATTTGAAAGAGACATGGAACAAAAGGAAGGCAAATTCTTGTGGCTTACGGTAATAGAGGTCAATATAAAGCTGTTGCTGCTGAAGGAGATGTAGTGTCTTACTTATCGAGCATAAAGCTAAGTATCATAACTGGATGGTTAACAGTAAAACATTTATGAAAGGCAAGATAATGCAGCAAAGCTTCTATCCTGCCTAGCCGAGTGGGATACAGGATCAAAGTATTTGACTCACACTAGAGGCCAATGTGAGAAGTTGGCCTGGCATATGCTGTCCACTAGTTATAGTGGGCACCTTGCACCAGTCCAAACGACCTTTATTGATGGTAGGTTAAAAGACAACCTTTATTGAAAGCTATCCTAGTGGTAGCTATGGAGAGCAGCCTTCAGGCTAAGTCTTGAAGGAGTGTTAAGCTGTTTGTTTTACCAGTCTATAATCTCATGAATGACCAAATGAAAGGAGAACCACACCAGGTATATATATATAAAATATATGTATTTATTACTAAACACTACCCACTAGTCTCTTTATGAGGCTAGAGGTCGAAATACACAAGTTACAAGTCAAATAACACAGTAAATTAGCACAATATACGATTAGCCCTAGGGGCGTACCAAACCATATATTAAGAAAGTGGTATAAGAAGCACGACTTGACTAGACACAAGGCCTAGAGCCTGTAGAATCGCTGGGACCCCAAGGAACCACCCAAGGTAGTGACACAGGGGACCCACGGGGGACGTGTGCAGTGTGTGAACACAGCCGCGAGATCCATTAGCGTCTACGGGGAAAGTCGCGGTTAGAGTTTTAAAGTTTAGGGACACTTCGGAGTGGACTAGGAACAAACCCTTTTGGACTTAGAGGGTTCTAGGGCCAACACCCATGGGAGCACTGTAGTACTCGTGTTACCTCACCCAGGGAAGCCGGGTGCACAGGTGTCAAATGGTGTCGGGCCGCGCCGTCGTTTTCAATGGCCGCTGGCTGAAAAGTGCTGCTGCCGAGAAGCTGCGAAGTGTCCGAAGAGATCCAAGCCTGGATTGGGGATGAGAAGAACCTGAAAGCAGAGGGGACAGAGTCTAGGTCACTAGCCAGTGACCAGGGGCACGATAGTCGAATGCCCACCGATGTCGGGTGCTTCAAGTTCGAAGAGGTGAAGATTGTCTCTGCAGCCACGAGGACCAGGAGGCGTTGACGACAATCAGGAGCTGGAATTGAGCTGAGCCAGAAAGGTAGAAGCTGACTGCGGTGTCGGTGCCCGGATTGGACCCAACAAGCCTTGGTAACAGCAACCTATGCAGAAAGAGAACAATGGCTTCGGAGTGGACCAGCGAGGTCCAAGGGACTCCCCAAGCAAGGGAGAGTCAGGGCAGGCCTGGAGCAACCAGGGGGGCCCATTGAAATCAAAGATGTCCTTCTGAGGCACCCACAAGTCGATGGACAAGGGATCGCAAAGGGACCTCAAGCGGAATCACAAAATGGCGGCCCACGGGTCACTCGGAGTGGCCAGGCCAGCAATCTTCAGGGGATTTACTGCTCGGGGTCAGGGCTACAAATAACCCAAAGCACAGCCTCTAGGATCAACCAGAAGCTTATGCACTTGCAAATGTGCACAGTGTCTGGGGTTCCGGTTCCACGGTACCCACGAGGGCTACGGGTCTCAGCTTTGCTGGGGACTCGGGTCAGCCTCTGCGAAGTCTGGAAATCCACCCTCTGGGTCACAGGGTTGTTGGAGTACGGCGGGAGCTTCGGAGATGCAGACCGGACAGATGCGTCTTTGGTGCCTGCCAAGCAGGGGAGTAACTCCTTTACTCCAAGGGAGATTCTTCAGTCATCTGGCGTTTAACAGATCGTCGAAGGTCCAGGATTCAGTTTCAGAGTTTCGTCCAGGGATATCTAAAGTCCTGTTGCCAGGGGTTCCTTTCTTATACCCAAGGAAGGGGTTGGACTAACTCAGGGGACCCACCTATGGGAGGGTTTGGAAAGAGGGGTGGCTACACCCATTTCCTTTGTCCAGTTTTGTGCCACAGCAGGGGCTGGCAGCCTCTGCAACCGGTTTGAACTGGGGTATGCACAGGGACACCAAATGTGCCCCCAGTGCAGGACTTCAAAGCACTCAGAGAGTGCACCCACCCAGCCCCAATACACTAAAGCCTGTCTGGGAGGTGGTAACACCTCCCTGTGACAGGAAACCTATTGTCCAGGCCTCCCCTGCCGGAGTTTCGGTCAGCAGTAAGAGGCCAGACCCGTGTCTGTGGCTGCAGCATCCATTTTGTGATGCCAGGGCTCTGTTTAGCTGGTACCGGGTATACCAGTGCTGCCATGTCTCTCCCTCTAGAAGGGTGGGATCATACTCCCACACCAGTTACTGGTGTGGGGATATGATTCCAAGGTGTTTGACACCAAACACGACATGTTTCCATGCAGCCATCCCAAAGTTAGCATTTACCGTTGAGATATAATGCACTTAAGAGTATATGGTCAGGCTGCACTCACAAACAACCCCAGAGGATAGATTCTGAAGGCTGCAGAGGGGCTCTGCTCATGCATGGGCACCCTCTCACATAAAACCAAGCACCCTACCTTCAGGATTGATAAGGCCTGCCATAGGGGTGACTGATAGGTTTATATGTGCAGTGATAGGGTGAGATATAGTGAACCTATATCTCAGTAAGGGGTGCATGCACCACCTCACTCAGGCTGCTGTAGCAGTCCTGTGGTGTCATTTTGGAAGGCTTCCCAGTGGTGGCATAATACATGCTGCAGCCCCTGGTAGGCCTCTGGGGTACCTATGCCCTGGGTACATAGTATACCATATACTAGGGACTTATAAGGGCACCCCAGAATCCAATCTGCAGTGTACCTAAGGTACATGAAATCATTTTTAGAGAGGAAGCAGCTAGGCTGGGGTCCTGGATAGCAGGGCCCCAGCCAGACTAAAGTCAATAAACAGTGAGACATCAGCAAAAAGTGGGGTAACCATAAGAAGCAGATCCTTCTCTCCTACACAACCCCCCCCCAAAACGCAGGGACATTAAACTAACCTTGACCAGTTGAGACTTCATGTTCTAAGTGGAAATATCTGGAGAGGCAATCTGCATTGGCATGGCTACTCCCAGGTCTATGTTCCACTGTATAATCCATCCCCTGTAGGGAAATGGACCACCTCAAAAGTTTGGGGTTTTCACCCTTCATCTGTTTTAGCCATAAGAGGGGCTTATGGTCTGTCTGAACTAGGAAGTGAGTGCCAAACAAGTATGGCCTCAGCTTCTTCAGAGCCCAAACCACAGCAAAGGCCTCCCTCTCAATGGCTGACCAACGTTTCTCTCTGGGGTTCAGCATTCTGCTAATAAAAGCTACTGGCTGATCCTGACCTTCATCATTCAACTGTGACAGTACAGCCCCTACCCCCAACTCAGATGCATCTGTTTGGACAATGAACTTTTTGGAGTAATCAGGACTTTGTAGAATGGGAGCAGTGCACATGGCCTGCTTCAGGTCATCAAATGCCTTTTGACAGCTGACTGTCCACTGAACCTTTTTTGGCATTCTCTTAGAGGTTAAGTCATTCAGGGGTGTCACTATAGATCCATACCCCTTGACAAATCTTCTGTAATACCCAGTCAGGCCTAAGAAGGAACTCATCTGAGTCTGGGTAGTTGGAGCAACAAGGTCCATGATGGTCTGGAATTTTGCTCTGCAATGGTTGAACCTGGCCTCCACCCACAAGGTGGCCCAGGTACACAACCTGACTCTGCCCTATCTGGCACTTAGTAGCCTTGATAGTTAGGCCTGCCTTTTGCAGGGCCTCCAAAACATTTCTGAGGTGGACCAGGTGATCCTCCCAGGTGGAGCTAAAGACAGCAATATCATTTAGATATGCTTCACTATAGGCTTCCAGACCTGTAAGGACTGTATTCACCAACCTCTGAAAAGTGGCAGGTGCATTCTTCGAACCAAAGGGCATCACCACAAATTGATAATGCCCACTAGGGGTAGAAAATGCTGTTTTTGGCTTTGCGTCATCAGCTAGTCTGATCTGCCAGTAGCCAGCTGTCAAGTCAAATGTGCTCAGAAACTTGGCTGAGGCCAAAGTATCTATAAGCTCATCTGCCCTTGGGATGGGATGGGCATCAGTCCTAGTGACTGCATTGAGACCCCTGTAGTCTACACAAAACCTCATCTCTCTCTTACCACCCTGGGTGTGAGGCTTGGGTACCAAGACTACTGGACTAGCCCAAGGGCTATCTGAGGGTTCAATGACTCCCAAATCCAACATCTTTTGGACCTCTGTCCTGATACAATCCCTGACATGATCAGGCTGCCTGTAGATTTTATTCTTGACAGGCAGACTGTCCCCAGTGTCCACTTCATGAGTGCACCAGGTAGTCTGACTAGGTGTCAGGGAGAACATATGCCTGAACTGGCTGAGAACTTTTCTGCAGTCAGTTTGTTGCTGGATAGTGAGGCTGCCTGCCAAGGCTACACCATCTACTGATCCATCATCAGGGTTCTGAGAGAGCAGGTCAGGGAGTGGATCACTCTCTTCCTCCTGTCCCTCATCAGTAGCCATGAGCAAGCCCATGTCTGCCCTGTCGACATATGGTTTCAATCTGTTGACATGAAGTACCCTGTGGGGACTCCTGGGAGTTCCAAGGTCCACCATGTAGGTAACCTCTCCCTTCTGTTCAACAATTGTATGGGGGCCACTCCACTTATCTTGGAGAGCTGCTGGGGCCCCTGGCTCCAACACCCACACCTTCTGTCCTGGCTGGTACACAGTCAGCACAGCCTTTTGGTCATGCCAGGTCTTTTGTAATTCCTGGCTAGCCTCAAGGTTTTTAGTTGCCTTTTTCATGTACTCTGCCATCCTGGAGCGGAGACCAAGTACATAGTCCACTATGTCTTGTTTAGGGGGTTTGAGAGGTAACTCCCATCCCTCCTTCACCAGACACAATGGGCCCCTAACAGGATGGCCAAACAAAAGTTCAAAAGGGCTGTAACCAACCCCCTTTTGAGGCACCTCCCTGTAGGCAAATAAAAGGCAGGGCAAAAGGACGTCCCATCTCCGCCTAAGCTTCTCTGGGAGACCTTTGATCATGCCCTTCAAGGTTTTGTTGAATCTCTCACTTAAACCATTGCATTGTGGGTGATAGGGTGTGGTGAATTTGTAATTCACTCCACACTCCTTCCACATTGCAGTCAAGTAACCAGACATGAAGTTTGCACCCCTGTCTGATACTAACTCCTTAGGAAAACCCACCCTTGAGAATACTCCCAAGAGGGCCCTTGCCACCACAGGAGCTGTGGTGCTCCTAAGTGGAATAGCTTCTGGGTACCTAGTGGCATGGTCCACCACCACCAGGATAAATCTGTGCCCAGAGGCTGTCTGAGGATCCATAGGACCAACTATGTCAATCCCCACTCTTTCAAAGGGAAACCCCACCACAGGTAGTGGTATCAGGGGGGCCTTTGTGGTTCCACCTGCCTTCCCACTGGCTTGACAGGTGACACAGGAGCGACAAAACTCCTTGGTGTCTTCAGACATGTGGGGCCAATGAAAGTGAGGGACAATTCTGTCCCAGGTCTTGTTTTGGCCCAGGTGACCTGCTAGGGGAATATCATGGGCTAGTGTTAATAGGAAGCCCCTAAACTTCAGAGGTATTACCAACCTCCTGGTGGCACCAGGCTTGGGGTCTCTACTCTCTGAGTATAGGAGTCCATCATCCCAATAGACCTTATGGGATCCACTAGCATTCCCAGCAGCCTCAGCAGTAGCCTGCTGTCTGAGGGGTTCAAGAGAGGGGCAGCTCAGCTGCTCCTGGCTCAGATCTGCCCTGGAAGGGCCCCCTGTCCCCAAGAACTCAACCTGATCAGGTTCAAGCTCCTCTGGGACAGTTCCTTCTTCAGGACTAAGATCATCTCCCTCAGGAGACTGATCTGTACTCTGAGTCAGGGGGGAGGCACTGCCTTTACCCTGCTGCTCCTCCTCTTGGGAGGCACCTGGTCCATTATTCCAGAATCCAGGGCCTGTTCAGTGTTTGACATTTTGACCTGTGACCTGGTCACAGCAAAAACATGTGCAGGGATCCCCAGCATTTCTGCATGGGTACTGAGCTCCACTTCTGCCCAAGCTGAAGTTTCTAGATCATTGCCAAGCAAGCATTCAACAGGGAGGTCTGCACTTCCCACAACTTTCTTGAGGCCAGTTACCCCTCCCCAGGAGAAATTAACAACTGCCAAGGAATGGTCTGTCCTGACATTGCTAGCATTGGTCACTTGGTACATCTCACCAAGTATAATCTGCTCAGGAGCCACAAGATCTTTTGTTACCATTGTGACACTTGCTCCTGTGTCCCTGAATGCCAAAGCCTCTCTTCCATTGATTAAAGGCTGCTGTCTGTATTTGCCCAGATTACTGGGACTCACAAATAAGGAGGCCATATCCATGCCTCCATCACAGATCAGCATAGCCTGAGTTGGTACTCTGACTAGGCCAGAGCCCACCTCAGATCCCAGGGTTAACCCTACTACACCCTTACTTGGGACACCACCATTTGTAGCTGCACTAGGGGGAACAGTTGCCTTAGGAGCAATGGTGTCTGGAGTTGAGTCTTTGGACTTTGTACAGTCACTTGTCCAATGGGTTTTCTGCTTACAGATTTTACACCATGGTTTCTTCTGGCCTTTACCTTTGTTAGATTGGGACTCCCCCCCCAGATGAAGATTTTTGGGGACCTTGAGAAGACTTCTGGTCTTTACCCTTTTCCCCACCCTTGTCAGAGCTCTTAGAATCTTGCTTCTTGGGGTCACCACCTTGGTTCTGAACCTTCTGCTTCACCCTGGTTCTGACCCATTTGTCTGCCTTCTTTCTCAATTCTTGGGGAGAGGTCAGATCAGAGTCCACCAGGTACTGATGCAACAGCTGATTTTGACAATTATTAAGGATCTGCTCCTTCATAATTAAGTTGTACAATCCTTTGAAATCACACACCTTGCTGCCAAGCAACCAGCCCTCCAGAGCCTTAGTAGCACAATCTACAAAGTCCACCCTGTCCTGTGACTGTGCCTTTTGGGTATCTCTGAACTTTAACCTGTATTGTTCAGTGGTTAGGCCAAACCCCTCTATCAGTGCACTCTTCAGGACCTGGTAATCATCAGCATCCTCTTCTCTTACAGTGAGGAGCTTGTCTCTACCTTTGTCTGCAAAGGAGAGCCACAAGATTGCTGCCCACTGCTCCTGGGGGACCCTCTGAACTTTACAGGCCCTTTCCAGTGCAGTAATCCATTTGTGGATGTCATCCCCACTCTGGTAGGGAGGGACAATCTTGCTTAGGTTTCTATGGTCATGAGACCTTTTCCTACCACTAGGGAAGTTGCTGCCACCATGGGACTCTAGTCCCATCTTTCTTCTTGCTCTGTGAAGCTCAAGGGACTCCCTATCTAAAGCTACCTGCTCTCTTCTGATTCTGAGCTGAGCTTCTTCATACTTGAGCAGCCTCTCTTTCCTTTCATGAGAGGGTTCCCTCCTATGAGAGGAAACAGAGGTCCCTATTGAGGTGTCAGAATGGTTAGACTCCTGAGAAGGAGACCTTGCCCTTCTAGGCACACTCTCAACTCTTCCTGGTGGGACAAAGAGGGGGCCAATCTGGTCCTCCTCCTCATCTGCAGGAGGAGCTGGATTTTCCAGGGTAAGATCATTGTCATCTTCCTGGCCAGCTTCAGAGGTCAGGTCATGGGATTCTTCACCCCTTGGCCCTTCCTCATTCACTGCCCCACCCTCTCTGCCTACCCCTTCAGACCCTGAGGCCTTCTGGAGATCATCCAACAGCAGTACCTCTATGAGGCGTTGGGTGTTTTCAGTTTTTCCTGTCTTCAATTTCCTAGCATTACACAATGCTCTCAATTCCAAGAATTGGAGGTTGTCATACTTGGATGGTGGAAGCCCTTGGGCTTCTGGCAGGGACCCACTGGCTCCTGGCTTTCAAGACATCACTAGTGAGGTGTGGTGTATGCACTACCTACTCTAGTGTGGCCTACTAAACTCTCTTGAGTTGTAGAAAGGGTGTGCTAAGCCCTTGACACACAACTCTAAGTTCAGTAGAACTTACTGTAACCTTAAGCTTGAATTATATGTACCTCAGGTACCTTTTAGTGGTTTTCAGTTAGTCACTTGAGATTATCTGGTAAAACAAAGGCAAGCTTGAATCCAACCACTGCACACCAATGTGAAAAGTTGGCCTGGCATATGCTGTCCACTAGTTATAGTGGGCACCTTGCACCAGTCCAAACGACCTTTATTGATGGTAGGTTAAAAGACAACCTTTATTGAAAGCTATCCTAGTGGTAGCTATGGAGAGCAGCCTTCAGGCTAAGTCTTGAAGGAGTGTTAAGCTGTTTGTTTTACCAGTCTATAATCTCATGAATGACCAAATGAAAGGAGAACCACACCAGGTATATATATAAAATATATGTATTTATTACTAAACACTACCCACTAGTCTCTTTATGAGGCTAGAGGTCGAAATACACAAGTTACAAGTCAAATAACACAGTAAATTAGCACAATATACGATTAGCCCTAGGGGCGTACCAAACCATATATTAAGAAAGTGGTATAAGAAGCACGACTTGACTAGACACAAGGCCTAGAGCCTGTAGAATCGCTGGGACCCCAAGGAACCACCCAAGGTAGTGACACAGGGGACCCACGGGGGACGTGTGCAGTGTGTGAACACAGCCGTGAGCTCCATTAGCGTCTACGGGGAAAGTCACGGTTAGAGTTTTAAAGTTTAGGGACACTTCGGAGTGGACTAGGAACAAACCCTTTTGGACTTAGAGGGTTCTAGGGCCAACACCCCCGGGAGCACCGTAGTACTCGTGTTACCTCACCCAGGGAAGCCGGGTGCACAGGTGTCAAATGGTGTCGGGCCGCGCCGTCGTTTTCAATGGCCGCTGGCTGAAAAGTGCTGCTGCCGAGAAGCTGCGAAGTGTCCGAAGAGATCCAAGCCTGGATCGGGGATGAGAAGAACCTGAAAGCAGAGGGGACAGAGTCTAGGTCACTAGCCAGTGACCAGGGGCACGATAGTCGAATGCCCACCGATGTCGGGTGCTTCAAGTTCGAAGAGGTGAAGATTGTCTCTGCAGCCACGAGGACCAGGAGGCGTCGACGATGACCAGGAGCTAGAATCGAGCTGTCCCACAAAAGTAGAAGCTGACGGTGCCCTGATTGGACCCAACAAGCCTTGGTAACAGCAACCCACGCAGATAAGGGACAATGGCTTCGGAGCGGACCAGCGAGGTCCGAGGGACTCCCCAAGCAAGGGAGAGTCAGGACAGGCCTGGAGCAACCAGGGGGGCCCATTGAAATCAAAGATGTCCTTCTGAGGGACCCACAAGTTGACGGACAAGGGATCGCGAAGGGACCTCGAGCGGAATCACAAAATGGTGGCCCACGGGTCACTCGGAGTGGCCAGGCCAGCAATCTTCGGTGGATTAACTGCTCGGGGTCAGGGCTACAAATAACCCAAAGCACAGCCTCTAGGATCAACCAGAAGCTTATGCACTTGCAAATGTGCATGGTGTCCAGGGGTTAAGGTTCCACGGTACCCACAAGGGCTACGGGTCTCAGCTTTGCTGGGGACTCGGGTCAGCCTCTGGGAAGTCTGGAAATCTACCCTCTGGGTCGCAGGGTTGTCGGCGTCCAGCAGGAGCTTCGGAGATGCAGACCGGACAGATGCGTCTTTGGTGCCTGCCAAGCAGGGGAGTAACTCCTTTACTCAAAGGGAGATTCTTCAGTCATCTGGCGTTTAACAGATCGTCGAAGGTCCAGGATTCAGTTTCAGAGTTTGGTCCAGGGATATCTAAAGTCCTGTTGCCAGGGGTTCCTTTCTTATACCCAAGGAAGGGGTTGGACTAACTCAGGGGACCCACCTATGGGAGGGTTTGGAAAGAGGGGTGGCTACACCCATTTCCTTTGTCCAGTTTAGCGCCAGAGCAGGGGCTGGCAGCCCCTGCAACCGGTTTGAACTGGGGTATGCACAGGGACACCAAATGTGCCCCCAGTGCAGGACTTCAAAGCACTCAGAGAGGGCACCCACCCAGCCCCAATACACTAAAGCCTGTCTTGGAGGTGGTAACACCCCCCTGTGACAGGAAACCTATTGTCCAGGCCTCCCCTGCCGGAGTTTCGGTCAGCAGTAGGAGGCCAGACCTGTGTCTGTGGCTGCAGCATCCATTTTGTGATGCCAGGGCTCTGTTTAGCTGGTACCGGGTATACCGGTGCTGTCATGTCTCTCCCTCTAGAAGGGTGGGATCATACTCCCACACCAGTTACTGGTGTGGGGGTATGATTCCAAGGTGTTTGACACCAAACACAACATGTTTCCGTGCAGCCATCCCAAAGTTAGCATTTACCGTTGAGATATAATGCACTTAAGAGTATATGGTCAGGCTGCACTCACAGACAACCCCGGAGGATAGATTCCGAAGGCTGCAGCGGGGCTCTGCTCATGCATGGGCACCCTCTCACATAAAACCAAGCACCCTACCTTCAGGATTGATAAGGCATGCCATAGGAGTGACTGATAGGTTTATATGTGCAGTGATAGGGTGAGATATAGTGAACCTATATCTCAGTAAGGGGTGCATGCACCACCTCACTCAGGCTGCTGTAGCAGTCCTGTGGTGTCATTTTGGAAGGCTTCCCAGGGGTGGCATAATACATGCTGCAGCCCCTGGTAGGCTTCTGGGGTACCTATGCCCTGGGTACATAGTATACCATATTCTAGGGACTTATAAGGGCACCCCAGAATCCAATCTGCAGTGTACCTAAGGTACATGAAATCACTTTTAGAGAGGAAGCAGCTAGGCTGGGGTCCTGGAAAGCAGGGCCCCAGCCAGACTAAAGTCGAAAAACAGTGAGACATCAGCAAAAAGTGGGGGTAACCATAAGAAGCAGATCCTACTCTCCTACAGCCAATAGGGAATCTTTGTGCAGAAATTTAGGACAGTGGCTGAAGTATTGAATATATTTATAAGAAACTATATTTCTCTGTCAGAGTCACCTTGAATGGAGAGTTCAGTAGGTTCTGGCAAGATATTCCAATGAATGGAGTAATTAAGATGCCAATATAACTCTTACTGTTGGAAGGAGCAATAGACCAATTGGAAAAATTCTGGAAGCAAATTGTCTTCTAAATAACTAAATAAATGGACAAGGAATAAGCAATTATAGTAGTGCCCCCAAATATGATTTTATCCCAAGATAAATATGCCGCATGAATATCCACCTTGTGTGTAAATACAGAAGCAAAGATCTGCCAGAAATCCTGACCAATAGGGTAATGGGAGTTACAGATATCTAATTCATCCTGATTGAAAGGAAACAGGCCATTCCTGTGACCTGCACAACTAATGTGTCCACATTTGCCCTCCACTGGGAACCAAACACCCAATTTTAGCACTTTACTCTCTCAGGGTAGCAGAGCAGAGCAGTTCAAGGCCTACTCAAGGTAGGTGGTGTGGGCTAGTAATCAGCATTCGCTGGCATGCAATTTTAACACTTAATAAATGATTGTCCAGTCTGTGCTTTATCTTTTGAAAAGGAAAAGTACATTTATTGCACACACACTACTCAATACTATGCTGTAATTTACAAACATACACAAGGCTGATGGAAATACCCTTTGATGACATTGCATAATCCCCTCTGACCCCCTTAAAGGGTCGTACAACCACATCAGGTAGGTAGATTGACTTGGTCAAGAGCAACAAACCACGTCACAAAGTCAAACATCATAATTTTAGAAGTAATTGGAATAATGAATATAACCACATGTGAATGCACTAATTTATGATAATAAAGCATCTGTACTTTGATCACGAATAGCTGTCTGCATCATCATTTCAATAAAGCACTGACAGAAACTAAATATGCATTTCTCATGGATCTGTCTTGTTTTTAAATACTTGTAGTATTGAAAATGCGATTATAAAAATAGCCCCTAAAGGACATCACATTTTGATTCCAAACCACATTTAACCATAAACTTCATTCCTAGAGGATGATGTACAACATGTACTCTTTCTTTAACTACGTTCAGGCCACAATAACTGCAGTCATACCATTAGCCCCTAGCTGTAGAGCACATGCTCCAACCTCAGGAATGCTTGAAACTTGAAAGAAATCCTGGGGCAGTCATCCTTTCTGTGACCCTTCCAACTTAGGGTCAGTACTTTTGAAAACACTTCCTTGGGCCCATGTGGGGAGCTGCAATGCCTCTGCACCCGGCACACTTTATGGTTTCGTTGGTGGTGGCCCCTCAGTCCTGGGGCCCGCAGTCCTGGGGCCACAGAGAGGAGAAAGAGGTGCTGAATTTGTAAAGTCCCGCAGGGCATTATGGGGCGCTCCCTCAGGAGTAGTGAATAATCAAGGAGCAGCTCTCTTGCTGCTTTGGGGAGAGCCGCTACCTTTATTTTCTTTTCTGCAACATGGCCTTGCATGGCTTTTTTCCCCCCCTTTGGCGGTGCATGGGGACTAGTGTCCCTGGTCCTGGGGAGAGCCCCACTGGTCCTGGGGGTCAACTGAAGTCAGAGTCCTTAGTCCACATGGCCATCAGGGTGTTCTTCCTCCCAGTTGTCCATGGCTGCCATCTCCAGTCCCAGTGTCCAGTGGAAAGTCACAACCGAGAGAGAGCTCTCCCCCTTGCGCAAGACCTTTTAAGTGGGGCTGTAGGTTACAGCAGTGGGGCACCTCTGGCCTATCTTGGGGTGTCACATCACCTCTCCTCCCCCATCCCAACCTTCCTGCACAGCCTGCTGAGAGATTTCAAAATGGCCTCACCCAGAAGTCACTTGCCACATCGCTTTGGGGGCCTCCGCTCCGCCCCCTCACTGACATCACTGCCAGGGCCTTTCCCAGCAAATCTTCAAAGGGAGCCCCCTCCTGTGTTGGCTTCAGAGGTCTGGGCTCCCTCCTTTGTTTAGTGGGCTTGAGCAGGCCCATTCCGGGCACAGTGTGATATCTGATTGATTGATGCCATACAATGGAAGTCGTAAAACTTGCACTTTGTACAGAAACGTTTCACCCACCTGATCGAGATGACAACATATAATGCATATGTTGTTTATCATCAGACAACCCCAGGAAGACTCATGTCTTTCCTTGACTTTCTGTTGTTAGTCATTGAAAGTCTTACTGCTACAGAAGCAGCAGCCTCCAGTTCATATGCTGTGGAGGGCGTGGCAAGGCTGAAGGAGCGACACTTTGCTAATCGCTTTCCTGGAACACCTAAAAAGGCTCGACCATGTCATCGTTGTAAAGTCTGCTCTAAGCATGGAAAGAGGCAGAAAAGTCATATTTGCTGTCCCTAGTGCCAGTCGTGGCTCCTGGAGGGAGTGCTGCGGGGTGGTGGGGCGGGGCGGGGGAGGGGCACGGTGGGGGGTAGTAAACACCGACATACGGCCAAACGGAGTTGAGTAAATAAATAAATAAATAAAACGATTTACATTGCGCGTGCCGCATCGCCATTTGGCGTTGCAGCGCGCGCAATGTAATTCGTTTTATTTATTTATTTATGTACTCAACTCCGCTCGGCCGTATGCCGGTGTTTACTACCCCCACCCTGCCCCTCCCCCGCAGCCCCGCAGCACTCCCTCCAGGATCCGCGACTGCCTAGTGCCCATCTCACCCAGGCCTGGGTTATCCTGATTGCTTTACATTGTACCATACAAAAATGAACTATTGGGAAATCGACTGAGGTGGAGCTGCTGTTACGTAAACCTTTTAATGGCTGTGCATGGATACCTACCTTCCATAAGCGACTACTTCACTAGGCAAGCAGCTGTAGAGTTTTTGTGCCTCTACTTGAGGTAATCATGGAGTTCCTTATGGCCTGCTCAACACCTTTATCTGCAGTCAGAATGTGGCTGGTGTTCTGTTTGCCGATTGACAAGTGCATTGTAGTTCCCAGACTGCACATAATGGTGGACGAAACTTAGACCACGTTGTCATGGAGTACATTGTGTGGCAAAATTTTAAAGGCTTTACTGGATTGTGAAGTGCTTTAAAGGGAACTTATGTATACAACACAAGGAACACCCTGACTGCCCATGAGAAACAGAGTAAGTATAATAAGTCAAAGAAATGTTCCGCTGGACTTATTCACCAACACTTCTTCTTGCTTCGAAAGTGTGCCAACTCAACTAGAAATGCTTCAGGAACAGGCTTAAGTATGTTTTTTAAAATTCCCAGGTGTGTTGCTACTCTGCAATGGTTAAGACATGTTAAACAGTTCCTTTTTGCATTGGGGTTCCTTGATCTATGGCAATGTCAAGAGTCTATCTCTGCCTCCTCTGCAAAAAAGTTTAAGATGCTTACTAGACACACGAGTGAAGGAAGATCTTGACATTAACTAGTTGTGGTAGTGTAGCTGAGTATTTGTTGAACCTTAAATGTGAGCCAAAGATTGAATCCTTTTTGTATGAGATCGACCAGCCATTTACTAGATCGTTGTCTATAAGATTCAGGCTGGGTACTTTGCCACTTGCATCATTTACCTGTAAGTGGAGGCCCCAGTCAGAGGGCAGTGAAGCATGCCCAGCCTACGGAGCAGATCAGGAAACAGATGCCCATCTACTTTTTCTCTGCCCAAATGCAGGGGCCTGTGTTACGCCACTGATTCGCTAGTCAACAGAGATGCTGGATTGTGCCCTTGTGCAGCTATCTTGGAGTATGTATCCACAAACAAGCCTTGCAAATCTGTAGGTCAGATACTAGGTCATATGTTGTTATTTCTATTGCTAAATATCTAGAAGTAATCTGGCCTACCCATGCCAAGATTGTCAAGCAAACAATAGTTGTTGACTCATAACATAGGAACTAGCTTTTTTCTACGATTGTTGCAATGCATGTTTTGCCAAGCTGGGCAGCTGGTCAGCAAGCCTAACCTACACAGGTACTTCTGTGCTTATGTTTCCTTAGTGTCTAATTATGCAGTTTGTTTTAAAATTCAATATGATATCTTTTTATACTGCTTTTATTATTTATATGTTGTGTTCTTACTTTTAAGAACTACCATGCATGACGTTTTTATCTAAATATAGTAAGGATTCTGAATTTTCTAATAGTAAAGTTTCTTGTACAATGTTTCGGTGTTACCTTGTATTTGCAAAACTAGTACTGTAATTTATTTGGACTTTTATGTTGCTTTTAAGGTCTTTGACTGAAATAAAGTATTTAAAAGGGATTGATTGATGCAGATCCTTCATCCCCACCCCTTTCCTCCTCTGGAGCTGAGCCATGTACTGTTAATTGCTTCCTTTCTGTGGGGAGGCCTTTGCACCTGCCTCTGGAGAGATATATAATTAACTTTGCACAGCAGGGTGATGAAAGGCCTGGGCTCTGATCCTGAGCTGAGCTAGAGAAATATGACATTCCTGGATGATCCATAAGCTGTGCAGATATCTTTTTGGAACTTGCATATTTGATTTTACTCTACAGGTTACGCCCTAATTCGATATGTCTCTGATCTCTGTAGGCCAAAGGGAAGCAAAGTTGAACTCTAAGGCAGCCTTCTCCAAAGATATATAATGGAGTGTCACTGCAGACAAGACAGTAAACCACACTGACTTTCCCTATGAGTGTAAACTAACATTATGAGGCCTACCCCAGGTCAATACTCAATCCTGCAGAGTCCCCTATGTGCCAGGCTGCCCGTGCGCAGTTAACGGGCTGCTCATGACAGCAGTCTCTGACACGCAGCCCTTACATGTGTGCATGTATGTGTGCACATGTGTGCATGAATGTGTGCACATGTGTTCACATGCAACCAGCCAAGTGCCCCTTACCCTTGTTGTGTCAGAGCAGCCTTATTTTAAAAGGGTGGATACTGGCGGTATACACAGGCAGTCCATTTATCATGAGTTTACCGTGGGTGAGTCACCGGTTGTGAAGTTCACCCATAGTAAAAAAGTAAAAGCCAGGTGGTCAAAAAGCAGAACATCCTGGCAGATTTGAAGGGCAGAATCCACTTTCTTCCACTGATCTGCAGATCCAACCACTAGTGTGAACTTCTACAGGTTGAATAATACAGCAGAGCAGGCATAACATGTCTGTAGCCCCTTAGCAATAATGTTAAATGCTGAGAAGTCCCTAAACTCTGTCACTCGTTTTTTCTCTTTGAGATGTCAGAAAAGATGGGTTTCCATCCATTCTATCTAGACTGAGTCTTATGTCTAGATGCAACTAGGATCTGAGGGCAGTTTTAACTCCAAGGAAATCCTATTAAGTGGGGGTGTGAGGTGGAGATGCCTCCTCTTACCTTGCTAGATGAACTAGCCATAAAACCTCCGGACGCATGGATCAAGTCAGATCAGTTTGCTCATTCCTGTGAATGGCGATAGGGGGGAGTAAAACATATATCTTTACACCGGCAAACTACTAATATGCTATAGCAACCCACACATGTAGAGTATAGCAATCATGCTGGCATACAAATAAACTGTCAGAAATCAAGACTCTACCTGATAAAAAGTGGGGGGTCTCTTAGGCTGCCCATTAATGGTAGCAATAAATCACTAGTAACTATAGTAACTAAGGGCCCGATTAGGATGGCGGGCGGACTCTTGTCAGACTTTCCGACCGCCATCCTTCCGCCCACCATTATAATATGGCGGGTGGAAAACATGCAAACGATGGTGGTGAGACTGCCACCGACAGGTTGTCGGTGGCAGTCTCATCGTCATCTTAATCGGCCCCTAAGTAACTATGAAACATGTTGCAGCTTACAGTGACTCTTGAGTTTGTACCGCTTGGAGGTTATGAGGCGACTGCCACATATACTGCATTTCATACTGTTGAGTAAGCTAGTTTAACTTTTTTGACTTTGACACTGATGGTGCCATGACGTATGCCTGTTGTATCCTGTGACTCTGGCTATCATTACTGTGAGAAGTTGGCCTGGCATATGCTGTCCACTAATTATAGTGGGCACCTTGCACCAGTCCAAACAACCCCTTATTGGAGATAGGTTAAAGACAACCTTATTGAAAGCTATCCTAGTGGTAGCTATGGAGAGCAGCCTTCAGGCTAAGTCTTGAAGGAATGTAAAGCAGCTTGTTTTACCAGTCTATAATCTCTTGAGTGACCAAATGAAAGAGCACCACACCAGGTATATATTCAAAATATATGTATTTATTGCTAAACACACCCCTCTAGTCTCTTTATGAGGCTAGAGTTCGAAATACATAAGTTATAAGTTATCAAATCACAGTAATAGCACAAATACACGTTTGGGCACTAGGGGCGTACCAAACCATATACCAATAAAGTGGTATGCGAACCACGACTGAACTAGACACTAGGCCTAGAGCCTCTAGAAGTGCTTGGACCACAAGGAACCACCCAAGGTAGTGACACAGGGGACCTACGGGAGACGCGTGCAGTGTAAATACACAACCGCGATACGCCGTTGACTTCTATGGAGAAAGTCGGGATCGGGAAATTAGAGAAAAGGGACACTTAAAAGAGGACTAGGACAAACCCTTTGAGATCTAGGACTTTGAAGAGTCTCTACCCATGGGAGCACTGGAGTACTCGTGTTACCTCACCCAGGGAAGCCGGGTGCATAGGTGCCTTTCGGGGTCGGGTTTCGTCTTCGCTTCGAATGGCGATCTGCTGCAAAGTGCTGCTGGCGGCCAAGAGAAAAGTGTCCGGGTGGATCCAAGAGTGGATCGGAGTTCTGGTGAACCTGAAAGCAGAGGGGACAGAGTCTGGGTAACTAGCTAGTGACCAGGAAGGCGATGGACAGATGCCCACCGATGTCGAGTGCTTCAGGTGCGTTGATGGTCGTCTTGACTCTTCAGCCACGAGGTCCGGGAGGCGTTGTCGGCGACCAGGAGCAGGATTCGGGCTGGTGCTCGATGTCTGTCGAGTGCTGAGGTGTCGGCGACCGGATTGGACCCAACAAGCCTTGGCAACGGCAAGTCTCGAGTAAGATGTAGATCGTCGATGGTGTAGAACAGCAAGGTCTGTGGAACTCACCCAGCGAGGGTAAGTGAGGGCAGGCCTGGAGCAACCAGGATGCCAAGTAAGGAAAAGATTGGCCTTCGTTAAGGGCTACTAGCCAACGGGCTAGCGACCGCAAAGGAGCCTCGTGACGCCGCACGTGGAGCTGGCTTGCAGGACACTCGTGGAGTGGGGGCCAGTGATCTTCGGTGCAGGTGGTGCTGGAGGCTAGGGCTACTCGGAGCCCAAAGCACGACTTCTTGGGAGACCCAGAAGATGGTGCACTTGCAAATGTGCTCGGTGTCCAGGGGTCACGGTCTCACGTCACCCACGATAGCCACGGGCCTCAGCTTTGCTGGGAACTCAGGGTAGCCTCGGGGAAGTCTGAGAATCCACCTCTGGTGATGCGATGACTTCGGCGTCCGACGGGAGCTTCAGTAATGCGAACCGGACAGATGCTTCTTTGGTGCCTGCCAAGCAGGGGAGTCACTCCTTGACCCCAAGGGAGATTCTTCAGTCCTCTAATCTTGTCGTAGAGCGTCGAAGGTCCAGGATTCAGTGTCAGAGTTTCGTCCAGGTATAATCTAATCTTGCTGTGGCAAGGGTTCCCCATTTTAACCAGTAAAACAGGGAGGGACTAACTCTATGACCCCACCTATGGGAGGGTCAAGGGAGGGGTGGCTACACCCACTTCCCTTTGTCCAGTTTCGCGCCAGAGCAGGGGCAGGTAGCCCCTGAGCTGGTTTGAACTGGCATATGCACAGAGGAGCCTTTTGCTCCCCCAGTGCAGGACTTCAAAGCACTCTAAGAGTGCACCCACCCAACCCCAATACACATTATCCTGTCTGGGGAGGTGGTCACACCTCCCTGCAACAGGAAACCTATTGTCCAGGCCTCCCCTGCCGGAGTTTCGTCCAGCAGCAGGAGGCCAGACTTGTGTCTGTGGCAGCAGCATCCATTTTGTGATGCCAGGGCTTCAGAAAGAAGTTACCGGGTAAGCCAGAGTTAACATGTCTTTCCCTCTAGAAGGGTGGAATGCTACCCCCACCGCCAGGATTGGCGGGGGGTAGTATTCCAAGATGTTTGACACCAAACACGACATGTTTAGGTGCAGCCATTCCAAAGTTAGCATTTTACCGCGAGGATATAATGCGCTTAAGAGTATATGGTCAGGCTGCACTACAAACAGCATCAGAGATGGTCTCCGAACGCTGCAGAGGGGCCCTGCTCATGCAGGGGCACCCTCTCACATAGGAACCATGCACTCTGCCTTTAGGATTGATAAGGCCTGCCTTAGGAGTGACTTATAGGTTTATATGTGTGTATGTATTTAGTGATATAGGTAGCCTATATCACAGTAAGGGGTGCATGCACCTCCTTACCCAGGCTGCAGTAGCAGACCTGTGGTGTCAGTTTGGATGGCCTTCCAGGGGTGGCATAATACATGCTGCAGCCCCTGGCAGGCCTCTGAGGTACCTATGCCCTTGGTACATAGTATACCATATACTAGGGACTTATAAGGGCACTCCAGATTCCAATCAGAGATGTGCCTAAGGCACATGGAAACCTTTTACAGAGAAAGCAGATAGACTGGGGCCCTGAATAGCAGGATCCCAGTCCAACTAAGTCATAAACCAGCAAAACACCATAAAAAAAGTGGGGGCAACCATATAGTCAGATTCCACCTTCCTACATAACCCCCCCAAACGAAAGGAGATAAGGCTAACCTTGGCCAGTTGAGCCTATATTGACTAAGTGGCCATATAAGGAAGCACCTGCACTAGCATGGTTGCCCCCTATGTTATGGTCCACTAAGCAATCCCTCACCCTAAGGGTATGAGAGGGTCTCCACCATGGGGAATCACTACCTCTGGTGTGCTTAGGTAAAGTACAAGGCTGGTGAGGTGTCTGAGTAGGGAAGTGAGGCCCTAGGAATGTTGGCCTCAGCTTCCTCAGATCACTGGTCACCATGTATGCCTGTCTTTCCATGACTGAGTTGCACTTTGCTCTAAGGGTCAACCTTTGGCTGCCTACAGCTGGGGGTTGGGTCCCTTTGGATGGACTACTGGAGGGACATGGCAGGTTTGGAACCTTCTGGTCCCAGGTTTGCCCTTGCCTACCAGAGTCCTTCTGGGGAGGTCCCTACATAAAGGCATGGGGGATCCCTCAGTGTGTAGAGGAGTTTTCACCTGGCTAGGGCTACTAGACTGGGTACCCCTAATCTGCTGATGGGGGGGTTCCTCTGGACAGGGGGCCCTGGGGGGTCCACTGACCTCCCTGACCTCTGCAGCCCTGGGCTGGCTGAGGCAGGGTAGAGAGGGGCAGGTTACCTGCTCCAGACTGGGTACCACCTTGGAAGGGTCCTCTGCCATCAGGGGTGTGGCCAGGCCAGGCCTGACTACCTCTGTGGCAGTTCCTTCACTAGAGGTAGGGTCAGTTCCCTGAGGAGGCTGACCCTTACCTACTGTCTGGGGGAAGAAGACTTTTCTTCAACCCTTGTGCTCTCTTTTGGGGGAGAGTGGGCCATTCTTTCAGGCTCCATCTCTCCAAATTCTTGGGCTGGGGCTGTGGCCATCACAGCCCCACTAACCTTTACAGGGACGCCCAACATCCTAAGATGGGTTTGGTGTTCAACTTCAGCCCAGGCTGAAATTTCCAGATCATTGCCCATCAGGCAATCTACAGGTAAGGTGGGGGACACTGCCACTCTCTTTGGGCCTGTGACCCCCTCCCAGCTGAGATTGACTATGGCCATGGGGTGATCTGTTCTGACACCATCAATGTTGGTCACCTGGTATTTAAACTCAGGTAAAAGCTGGTGAGGGGGGACTAGTTTCCCTGCCACCATGGAGACACTAGCCCCTGTGTCCCTAAATGCCACAGCTTTCTGACCATTAATTATTGGCTCCAATCTGTACCTGCCCAATGCTATGGGACCCATGGTAAAGGTGGCAAATCCTATACCACCATCAGAGTCAGAGGAGTCTGTTGAGGGGTCCCTGTCTAAACTAGGGCCCACCTCTGTTCCTCTTGCAAAAGCACCTAACTTTTTGGGTGCACTACTCCCAACTGGAGGATTACTACTGGTAGTACCAGGAGGGTTGGTAGTAGTTGTGGGAGGAACATTTTCTTTATTGCCAATTCTGGGGCAACTGGGATCAGTTTTCCAGTGCCCAGGCTTTTTACAGACATGGCAATATGGTTTCTTTTCAGGAGAGGAAGGAGTTTGGGACCCACCCCCAGAAGAGGAATTTTGGGGCCCTGTAGGGGACTTATCCTTAGATTTATCCCCACCTTTCTCTTGGGACTTAGTAGAATCTTTCTTCTGGTCACCACCCTGATTTCTAGTTTTTACTCTGGTTCTGACCCATTTGTCTGCCTTCTTTCCCAATTCTTGGGGAGAGGTCAGATCAGAGTCCACCAGATACTGGTGCAAAAGCTGGTTTTGACAATTATTAAGGATCTGCTCCCTCATAATCAAATTGTACAATCCTAAAAAGTCATGCACTTTGTTGCCATGTATCCAACCTTCCAGAGCCTTTGTAGCACAATCTACAAAATCAACCCAGTCTTGAGTCTGAGCTTTTTGGGTGTCTCTGAACTTCAACCTATACTGTTCAGTGGTTAGGCCAAACCCATCTATCAGAGCACTCTTCAAGAATGTGTAATTGTCAGCATCCTCTTCTCTTACAGTGAGGAGCTTGTCTCTACCTTTGTCTGCAAAGGAGAGCCACAAGATTGCTGCCCACTGCCTCTGGGGGACCTTCTGAACTTTACAGGCCCTCTCCAGTGCAGTTATCCATTTGTGGATGTCATCCCCACTCTGGTAGGGAGGGACAATCTTGTTTAGGTTTCTATGGTCATAAGACCTGTCCCTATCTCTAGGGATATTGCTGCCACCATGGGACTCTAGTCCCAACTTTCTTCTCTCTCTAAGGAGATCTAGGGATTCCCTATCTAAAGCCAATTGCTTTTTTCTGATTTCCAGCTGAGTTTCCTCATACTGGACCAGTCTGGCTCTTCTCTCATGGGAGGATTCCCTCCTGTGAGAGGAGATAGAGCTCCCTATGGAGGTGCCAGAGTGGTTAGACTCCTGAGAAGGAGATCTAGACTTCCTGGGCACACTCTTAATCCTTCCTGGGGGGACAAAGAGGGCATCATTCTGATCATCCTCATCATCTTCCACCGGAGGGATTGGGTTATCCAGGTCAGGGTCATTGTCACCCTCCTGGCCAGTCTCAGAGGGGGGCTGGGGGTATTGGTACCCCTGGTCCCACCCTCATCATCTGCCCCACCCTCAGCTCCTACCCCTTCAGTCCCCAAGGGCTTACTAAGGTCATAAGCCACCAACAACTCCTTGAGGTGTTGGGTGGTGGGGCTTTGGCCTGTCCTTATTTTTCTCAAGTTGCATAAAGCTCTCAATTCCAAGAATGGGAGTGTATCATACTTGGAGGGTGGAAGCTCAATGGCTTCCTGCAAGGATTCTTTGGATCCTGCCCTTAAAGACATTACTAGTGTGGTGTGGTGTATGCACTACCTACTCTAGTGTGGCCTACTAAACTCTCTTGAGTTGTAGAAAGGGTTGTGCTATCCCTTAACACACAACTCTAAGTTCAGTAGAACTTACTGTTATTCTAAGCTTAAATTATATGTACCTTAGGTACCTTTAGTGGTTTTCAGTTGATCAATTCAATTGAGATTATCTGGTAAAACAATAGCAAGCTGGATCCCACACGCTGCACACCAATGTGAGAAGTTGGCCTGGCATATGCTGTCCACTAATTATAGTGGGCACCATGCACCAGTCCAAACAACCCCTTATTGGAGATAGGTTAAAGACAACCTTATTTAAAGCTATCCTAGTGGTAGCTATGGAGAGCAGCCTTCAGGCTAAGTCTTGAAGGAATGTAAAGCAGCTTGTTTTACCAGTCTATAATCTCTTGAGTGACCAAATGAAAGAGCACCACACCAGGTATATATTCAAAATATATGTATTTATTGCTAAACACACCCCTCTAGTCTCTTTATGAGGCTAGAGTTCGAAATACATAAGTTATAAGTTATCAAATCACAGTAATAGCACAAATACACGTTTGGGCACTAGGGGCGTACCAAACCATATACCAATAAAGTGGTATCCGAACCACGACTGAACTAGACACTAGGCCTAGAGCCTCTAGAAGTGCTTGGACCACAAGGAACCACCCAAGGTAGTGACACAGGGGACCTACGGGAGACGCGTGCAGTGTAAATACACAACCGCGATACGCCGTTGACTTCTATGGAGAAAGTCGGGATCGGGAAATTAGAGAAAAGGGACACTTAAAAGAGGACTAGGACAAAACCCTTTGAGATCTAGGACTTTGAAGAGTCTCTACCCATGGGAGCACCGGAGTACTCGTGTTACCTCACCCAGGGAAGCCGGGTGCATAGGTGCCTTTCGGGGTCGGGTTTCGTCGTCGCTTCGAATGGCGATCTGCTGCAAAGTGCTGCTGGCGGCCAAGAGAAAAGTGTCCGGGTGGATCCAAGAGTGGATCGGAGTTCTGGTGAACCTGAAAGCAGAGGGGACAGAGTCTGGGTCACTAGCTAGTGACCAGGAAGGCGATGGACAGATGCCCACCGATGTCGAGTGCTTCAGGTGCGTTGACGGTCGTCTTGACTCTTCAGCCACGAGGTCCGGGAGGCGTTGTCGGCGACCAGGAGCAGGATTCGGGCTGGTGCTCGATGTTTGTCGAGTGCTGAGGTGTCGGCGACCGGATTGGACCCAACAAGCCTTGGCAACGGCAAGTCTCGAGTAAGATGTAGATCGTCGATGGTGCAGACCAGCAAGGTCTGTGGAACTCACCCAGCGAGGGTAAGTGAGGGCAGGCCTGGAGCAACCAGGATGCCAAGTAAGGAAAAGATTGGCCTTCGTTAAGGGCTACTAGCCAACGGGCTAGCGACCGCGAAGGAGCCTCGTGACGCCGCACGTGGAGCTGGCTTGCAGGACACTCGTGGAGTGGGGGCCAGTGATCTTCGGTGCAGGTGGTGCTGGAGGCTAGGGCTACTCGGAGCCCAAAGCACGACTTCTTGGGAGACCCAGAAGATGGTGCACTTGCAAATGTGCTCGGTGTCCAGGGGTCACGGTCTCACGTCACCCACGATAGCCACGGGCCTCAGCTTTGCTGGGGACTCAGGGTAGCCTCGGGGAAGTCTGAGAATCCACCTCTGGTGATGCGATGACTTCGGCGTCCGACGGGAGCTTCAGTAATGCGAACCGGACAGATGCTTCTTTGGTGCCTGCCAAGCAGGGGAGTCACTCCTTGACCCCAAGGGAGATTCTTCAGTCCTCTAATCTTGTCGTAGAGCGTCGAAGGTCCAGGATTCAGTGTCAGAGTTTCGTCCAGGTATAATCTAATCTTGCTGTGGCAAGGGTTCCCCATTTTAACCAGTAAAACAGGGAGGGACTAACTCTATGACCCCACCTATGGGAGGGTCAAGGGAGGGGTGGCTACACCCACTTCCCTTTGTCCAGTTTCGCGCCAGAGCAGGGGCAGGTAGCCCCTGAGCTGGTTTGAACTGGCATATGCACAGAGGAGCCTTTTGCTCCCCCAGTGCAGGACTTCAAAGCACTCTAAGAGTGCACCCACCCAGCCCCAATACACATTATCCTGTCTGGGGAGGTGGTCACACCTCCCTGCAACAGGAAACCTATTGTCCAGGCCTCCCCTGCCGGAGTTTCGTCCAGCAGCAGGAGGCCAGACTTGTGTCTGTGGCAGCAGCATCCATTTTGTGATGCCAGGGCTTCAGAAAGAAGTTACCGGGTAAGCCAGAGTTAACATGTCTTTCCCTCTAGAAGGGTGGAATGCTACCCCCGCCGCCAGGATTGGCGGGGGGTAGTATTCCAAGATGTTTGACACCAAACACGACATGTTTAGGTGCAGCCATTCCAAAGTTAGCATTTTACCGCGAGGATATAATGCGCTTAAGAGTATATGGTCAGGCTGCACTACAAACAGCATCAGAGATGGTCTCCGAACGCTGCAGAGGGGCCCTGCTCATGCAGGGGCACCCTCTCACATAGGAACCATGCACTCTGCCTTTAGGATTGATAAGGCCTGCCTTAGGAGTGACTTATAGGTTTATATGTGTGTATGTATTTAGTGATATAGGTAGCCTATATCACAGTAAGGGGTGCATGCACCTCCTTACCCAGGCTGCAGTAGCAGACCTGTGGTGTCAGTTTGGATGGCCTTCCAGGGGTGGCATAATACATGCTGCAGCCCCTGGCAGGCCTCTGAGGTACCTATGCCCTTGGTACATAGTATACCATATACTAGGGACTTATAAGGGCACTCCAGATTCCAATCAGAGATGTGCCTAAGGCACATGGAAACCTTTTACAGAGAAAGCAGATAGACTGGGGCCCTGAATAGCAGGAACCCAGTCCAACTAAGTCATAAACCAGCAAAACACCATAAAAAAAGTGGGGGCAACCATATAGTCAGATTCCACCTTCCTACATAACCCCCCAAACGAAAGGAGATAAGGCTAACCTTGGCCAGTTGAGCCTATATTGACTAAGTGGCCATATAAGGAAGCACCTGCACTAGCATGGTTGCCCCCTATGTTATGGTCCACTAAGCAATCCCTCACCCTAAGGGTATGAGAGGGTCTCCACCATGGGGAATCACTACCTCTGGTGTGCTTAGGTAAAGTACAAGGCTGGTGAGGTGTCTGAGTAGGGAAGTGAGGCCCTAGGAATGTTGGCCTCAGCTTCCTCAGATCACTGGTCACCATGTATGCCTGTCTTTCCATGACTGAGTTGCACTTTGCTCTAAGGGTCAACCTTTGGCTGCCTACAGCTGGGGGTTGGGTCCCTTTGGATGGACTACTGGAGGGACATGGCAGGTTTGGAACCTTCTGGTCCCAGGTTTGCCCTTGCCTACCAGAGTCCTTCTGGGGGAGGTCCCTACATAAAGGCATGGGGATCCCTCAGTGTGTAGAGGAGTTTTCACCTGGCTAGGGCTACTAGACTGGGTGCCCCTAATCTGCTGATGGGGGGTTCCTCTGGACAGGGGGCCCTGGGGGTCCACTGACCTCCCTGACCTCTGCAGCCCTGGGCTGGCTGAGGCAGGGTAGAGAGGGGCAGGTTACCTGCTCCAGACTGGGTACCACCTTGGAAGGGTCCTCTGCCATCAGGGGTGTGGCCAGGCCAGGCCTGACTACCTCTGTGGCAGTTCCTTCACTAGGGGTAGGGTCAGTTCCCTGAGGAGGCTGACCCTTACCTACTGTCTGGGGGAAGAAGACTTTTCTTCAACCCTTGTGCTCTCTTTTGGGGGAGAGTGGGCCATTCTTTCAGGCTCCATCTCTCCAAATTCTTGGGCTGGGGCTGTGGCCATCACAGCCCCACTAACCTTTACAGGGACGCCCAACATCCTAAGATGGGTTTGGTGTTCAACTTCAGCCCAGGCTGAAATTTCCAGATCATTGCCCATCAGGCAATCTACAGGTAAGGTGGGGGACACTGCCACTCTCTTTGGGCCTGTGACCCCCTCCCAGCTGAGATTGACTATTGCCATGGGGTGATCTGTTCTGACACCATCAATGTTGGTCACCTGGTATTTAAACTCAGGTAAAAGCTGGTGAGGGGGACTAGTTTCCCTGCCACCATGGTGACACTAGCCCCTGTGTCCCTAAATGCCACAGCTTTCTGACCATTAATTATTGGCTCCAATCTGTACCTGCCCAATGCTATGGGACCCATGGTAAAGGTGGCAAATCCTATACCACCATCAGAGTCAGAGGAGTCTGTTGAGGGGTCCCTGTCTAAACTAGGGCCCACCTCTGTTCCTCTTGCAAAAGCACCTAACTTTTTGGGTGCACTACTCCCAACTGGAGGATTACTACTGGTAGTACCAGGAGGGTTGGTAGTAGTTGTGGGAGGAACATTTTCTTTATTGCCAATCCTGGGGCAACTGGGATCAGTTTTCCAGTGCCCAGGCTTTTTACAGACATGGCAATATGGTTTCTTTTCAGGAGAGGAAGGAGTTTGGGACCCACCCCCAGAAGAGGAATTTTGGGGCCCTGTAGGGGACTTATCCTTAGATTTATCCCCACCTTTCTCTTGGGACTTAGTAGAATCTTTCTTCTGGTCACCACCCTGATTTCTAGTTTTTACTCTGGTTCTGACCCATTTGTCTGCCTTCTTTCCCAATTCTTGGGGAGAGGTCAGATCAGAGTCCACCAGATACTGGTGCAAAAGCTGGTTTTGACAATTATTAAGGATCTGCTCCCTCATAATCAAATTGTACAATCCTAAAAAGTCATGCACTTTGTTGCCATGTATCCAACCTTCCAGAGCCTTTGTAGCACAATCTACAAAATCAACCCAGTCTTGAGTCTGAGCTTTTTGGGTGTCTCTGAACTTCAACCTATACTGTTCAGTGGTTAGGCCAAACCCATCTATCAGAGCACTCTTCAAGACTGTGTAATTGTCAGCATCCTCTTCTCTTACAGTGAGGAGCTTGTCTCTACCTTTGTCTGCAAAGGAGAGCCACAAGATTGCTGCCCACTGCCTCTGGGGGACCTTCTGAACTTTACAGGCCCTCTCCAGTGCAGTTATCCATTTGTGGATGTCATCCCCACTCTGGTAGGGAGGGACAGTCTTGTTTAGGTTTCTATGGTCATAAGAACTGTCCCTATCTCTAGGGATATTGCTGCTACCATGGGACTCTAGTCCCAACTTTCTTCTCTCTCTAAGGAGATCTAGGGATTCCCTATCTAAAGCCAATTGCTTTTTTCTGATTTCCAGCTGAGTTTCCTCATACTGGACCAGTCTGGCTTTTCTCTCATGGGAGGATTCCCTCCTGTGAGAGGAGATAGAGCTCCCTATGGAGGTGCCAGAGTGGTTAGACTCCTGAGAAGGAGATCTAGACTTCCTGGGCACACTCTTAATCCTTCCTGGGGGGACAAAGAGGGCATCATTCTGATCATCCTCATCATCTTCCACAGGAGGGATTGGGTTATCCAGGTCAGGGTCATTGTCACCCTCCTGGCCAGTCTCAGAGGGGGGGCTGGGGGTATTGGTACCCCTGGTCCCACCCTCATCATCTGCCCCACCCTCAGCTCCTACCCCTTCAGTCCCCAAGGGCTTACTAAGGTCATAAGCCACCAACAACTCCTTGAGGTGTTGGGTGGTGGGGCTTTGGCCTGTCCTTATTTTTCTCAAGTTGCATAAAGCTCTCAATTCCAAGAATGGGAGTGTATCATACTTGGAGGGTGGAAGCTCAATGGCTTCCTGCAAGGATTCTTTGGATCCTGCCCTTAAAGACATTACTAGTGTGGTGTGGTGTATGCACTACCTACTCTAGTGTGGCCTACTAAACTCTCTTGAGTTGTAGAAAGGGTTGTGCTATCCCTTAACACACAACTCTAAGTTCAGTAGAACTTACTGTTATTCTAAGCTTAAATTATATGTACCTTAGGTACCTTTAGTGGTTTTCAGTTGATCAATTCAATTGAGATTATCTGGTAAAACAATAGCAAGCTGGAATCCCACACGCTGCACACCAATGTGAGAAGTTGGCCTGGCATATGCTGTCCACTAATTATAGTGGGCACCTTGCACCAGTCCAAACAACCCCTTATTGGAGATAGGTTAAAGACAACCTTATTGAAAGCTATCCTAGTGGTAGCTATGGAGAGCAGCCTTCAGGCTAAGTCTTGAAGGAATGTAAAGCAGCTTGTTTTACCAGTCTATAATCTCTTGAGTGACCAAATGAAAGAGAACCACACCAGGTATATATTCAAAATATATGTATTTATTGCTAAACACACCCCTCTAGTCTCTTTATGAGGCTAGAGTTCAAAATACATAAGTTATAAGTTATCAAATCACAGTAATAGCACAAATACACGTTTGGGCACTAGGGGCGTACCAAACCATATACCAATAAAGTGGTATGCGAACCACGACTGAACTAGACACTAGGCCTAGAGCCTCTAGAAGTGCTTGGACCACAAGGAACCACCCAAGGTAGTGACACAGGGGACCCACGGGAGACGCGTGCAGTATAAATACACAACCGCGATACGCCGTTGACTTCTATGGAGAAAGTCGGGATCGGGAAATTAGAGGAAAGGGACACTTAAAAGAGGACTAGGACAAAACCCTTTGAGATCTAGGACTTTGAAGAGTCTCTACCCATGGGAGCACCGGAGTACTTGTGTTACCTCACCCAGGGAAGCCGGGTGCATAGGTGCCTTTCGGGGTCGGGTTTCGTCGTCGATTCGAATGGCGATCTGCTGCAAAGTGCTGCTGGCGGCCAAGAGAAAAGTGTCCGGGTGGATCCAAGAGTGGATCGGAGTTCTGGTGAACCTGAAAGCAGAGGGGACAGAGTCTGGGTCACTAGCTAGTGACCAGGAAGGCGATGGACAGATGCCCACCGATGTCGAGTGCTTCAGGTGCGTTGACGGTCGTCTTGACTCTTCAGCCACGAGGTCCGGGAGGTGTTGTCGGTGACCAGGAGCAGGATTCGGCCTGGTGCTCGATGTCTGTCGAGTGCTGAGGTGTCGGCGACCGGATTGAACCCAACAAGCCTTGGCAACGGCAAGTCTCGGGTAAGATGTAGATCGTCGATGGTGCAGACCAGCAAGGTCTGTGGAACTCACCCAGCGAGGGTAAGTGAGGGCAGGCCTGAAGCAACCAGGATGCCAAGTAAGGAAAAGATTGGCCTTCGTTAAGGGCTACTAGCCAACGGGCTAGCGACCGCGAAGGAGCCTCGTGACGCCGCACGTGGAGCTGGCTTGCAGGACACTCGTGGAGTGGGGGCCAGTGATCTTCGATGCAGGTGGTGCTGGAGGCTAGGGCTACTCGGAGCCCAAAGCACGACTTCTTGGGAGACCCAGAAGATGGTGCACTTGCAAATGTGCTCGGTGTCCAGGGGTCACGGTCTCACGTCACCCACGATAGCCACGGGCCTCAGCTTTGCTGGAGACTCAGGGTAGCCTCGGGGAAGTCTGAGAATCCACCTCTGGTGATGCGATGACTTCGGCGTCCGACGGGAGCTTCAGTAATGCGAACCGGACAGATGCTTCTTTGGTGCCTGCCAAGCAGGGGAGTCACTCCTTGACCCCAAGGGAGATTCTTCAGTCCTCTAATCTTGTCGTAGAGCGTCGAAGGTCCAGGATTCAGTGTCAGAGTTTCGTCCAGGTATAATCTAATCTTGCTGTGGCAAGGGTTCCCCATTTTAACCAGTAAAACAGGGAGGGACTAACTCTATGACCCCACCTATGGGAGGGTCAAGGGAGGGGTGGCTACACCCACTTCCCTTTGTCCAGTTTCGCGCCAGAGCCGGGGCAGGTAGCCCCTGAGCTGGTTTGAACTGGCATATGCACAGAGGAGCCTTTTGCTCCCCCAGTGCAGGACTTCAAAGCACTCTAAGAGTGCACCCACCCAGCCCCAATACACATTATCCTGTCTGGGGAGGTGGTCACACCTCCCTGCAACAGGAAACCTATTGTCCAGGCCTCCCCTGCCGGAGTTTCGTCCAGCAGCAGGAGGCCAGACTTGTGTCTGTGGCAGCAGCATCCATTTTGTGATGCCAGGGCTTCAGAAAGAAGTTACCGGGTAAGCCAGAGTTAACATGTCTTTCCCTCTAGAAGGGTGGAATGCTACCCCCGCCGCCAGGATTGGCGGGGGGGTAGTATTCCAAGATGTTTGACACCAAACACGACATGTTTAGGTGCAGCCATTCCAAAGTTAGCATTTTACCGCGAGGATATAATGCGCTTAAGAGTATATGGTCAGGCTGCACTACAAACAGCATCAGAGATGGTCTCCGAACGCTGCAGAGGGGCCCTGCTCATGCAGGGGCACCCTCTCACATAGGAACCATGCACTCTGCCTTTAGGATTGATAAGGCCTGCCTTAGGAGTGACTTATAGGTTTATATGTGTGTATGTATTTAGTGATATAGGTAGCCTATATCACAGTAAGGAGTGCATGCACCTCCTTACCCAGGCTGCAGTAGCAGACCTGTGGTGTCAGTTTGGATGGCCTTCCAGGGGTGGCATAATACATGCTGCAGCCCCTGGCAGGCCTCTGAGGTACCTATGCCCTTGGTACATAGTATACCATATACTAGGGACTTATAAGGGCAATCCAGATTCCAATCAGAGATGTGCCTAAGGCACATGGAAACCTTTTACAGAGAAAGCAGATAGACTGGGGCCCTGAATAGCAGGATCCCAGTCCAACTAAGTCATAAACCAGCAAAACACCATAAAAAAAAGTGGGGGCAACCATATAGTCAGATTCCACCTTCCTACAATTACCTATTTTCTCTACAGTGATACTTACCCTACAGACTAGAGCGTATCTAACTCACATAGTCACATGGGTGCTCACTATTTTTGAAAATTATTTTCTCAATGGACCCTTAGACTCCAAATCATTCACATGCAGAGGTATTTATTAATTATCTGCCACATCTCTTGGCTCTGGCCACATTGTTGATTCAGTTTTTACCCCTTACTCATTTATTTACTTGTACACGTGTTCCACACAATCTCTGTCCTGAAGAGACCTCATTAATTAATCTCAGAGGTCGAAACTCTGTTGACAATACACCACTCAGACTTGGTCTTACCATATCATTTGTTGGTCCCAGCAGTGAAATGTTAGATTAAACTCAACCTTATTATGCAGACGGTTGTTGTTTGTTGTTTTGTATGTATGCACACATATATCTATTTATTACTTGTTTTTCTGGGTGATCATTGGGGAACTTTTTGTTTTTGTGAATTTTCTCTTGCGTATTTTTTGATACATAGCCTTCCTGTGTTTATCTGACCCAATTATTTTTTATGAATCACACTGATGTTTGCTTATAAAAAGGGTAGACCAGTAATTTATTGATTTAGGAATTGGAATTAACTGTTTGTAGCAACTTGAACTAATACTGATTACACAATTCTCTAATAAATAAGTCCCTGGTGAACTATTGTTTTACATATGCACATGTACCCAACTTCCTCTAGGCATACTGGGTTCCTCTTGGTTTTTATTAGTTTCATTAAAAATAGTGAGGTTGACCTTTATGTACTTAGGAATACACTATGCTAAACCAAGAGAGTAATTCTTGGAACTGAATCTAGAATCAAGACTGTTTGGATTTGTGGTGGATGTCAGACCGCGAACCTGATGAACAGAATAACGTCATATAAAATGCTTAAATTCATGTGACTTCCACAAATCATGGAAACTATGCGTTGTGTAGTCCCAAGGCAGAGTTCAATAGCATAGTGCTTAAGATTCAGAAATGCTGTGGCATAATGAGAATCCACAAATTATAATCTCACCCTCACAGAGATCAGTGTGGGGGAAGAGGCTCGGGACTTCCTGATATTAAAAGATATTAATCTCATGATTGTCTTTAGGGCTACCTTAGCTATACTGAAAATGAAAAAAGTTTATCTGCAGTAAGGACTATATGGTGAAATGGGCGGGAGATATAAGTAGTAGTTAGTGATGGCCTAAAGACATTCACAGAAATAGAGCGAGAAATCCCGAAGAACAGGTGGGGGATGTTTGATTTTCACTAAGGCAGTGTTTCTTAACTTGTGGTCCGTGGACCCCTGGGGGTCCACAATGCCTATTTAGGGTGCTCGCTACTGTTTATAAAATTAAATATTGAAATCAGCATAGTATATTTTGTATATATACAAAAAAATCAATATTGGAAATTCAAAGTTATAAAAGGCTTTGTAAATGTGATGAAATTTGAAACTGGAAGGTAACATTAAGTTGGTTTCATTATTCTAATTTGTGGGGGCAGTGCGGGTATAGCAAACAGAATCTAGCATGGACTATTGGAGGCCTCAATTGAAGCAGTTATGCGCTGAGAAAAAGAGAGCATGCTTTAGGAGGGAAAAGGAAGTTATGGGCCATAGTCTAGCATATCACTTCGTCCTTTAGAAATAAAACAACATTTTGAAAAGCTACAAGTTACACACTAAATATAAAAATGTAGATTTTGGTATATTTTTTGTTTGTGAAATAAATAAAGTATTCCACAATTTGTGTATCTGTTTCATCTACACTTGTGTCTGTATTTTTGTGTATTGTTTTGAGGTTCATATCATACAAATTGCTCAGGTTGAGGCCCCCTACTTCCAGTAGTGATTTACTGGGGGTCCACAGAAGCCAAAAAGTTAAAAACTGATTAACTTAGGCGTCTGTTAAATATATGATTGTGGTGATTTTACTGTGATTTTATTGTGCAGAACAAACCCTCGAAAATCGAATCATTAACGTTTTGTATTCCGATAGGCTCATATCTATTCTGTGCAAGGTAATTGTGACCATCGCTCTGAAACCCTTTAAGAACATGAAGTGCACTGAGAGAGGCATCATTGGTTACTTAAAGAGGAAAACTGGAGGAGAGGTGTTGTGGGACCTAGCAGAGGGAGTTATTACATGTGCCTAAAACTAATTCAGCTCAAGTATTTCCATAGGGTCTACCACTCACTCTAGGGGTATTCTGCATAGGATGGGACAATGTAGAGCTTGAAGCTGCTGGTATGTAAATGAGAAAAGGAGACTTCTGTCGTAAGATCTGAACTTGTTCTAAGATTAGGGAAATCTAGTAATA
Organism: Calotriton arnoldi; assembly: GCA_963921515.1. Classification (NCBI taxonomy): domain Eukaryota; kingdom Metazoa; phylum Chordata; class Amphibia; order Caudata; family Salamandridae; genus Calotriton; species Calotriton arnoldi. The sequence continues at coordinate 168,429 of CAWUFW010017202.1, forward strand.
CATACCTGGAGAAAATCTGACGAAGATAGTCCCAGAAGCGTTCTCCCCAGCCCGGTAGCATGTAAATGAATTGCGCTACACACAGAGCTCGGTATTACACATCTTCATTTCTCAGAGTGTAACCGGTAACTGGCATGTACTGCATCATTAATTTTATTAAACAACACCCATTCACTTACATCACTAGACTACGGAGTCCGTGAGGGACCAAATGGGTCCAGCGCTCTATAATACGCAAGACACTACATCTCCCCTATGTTAAATAAAAAGTACAACCCCCTCAAATAAAATATATATACATTATAGTTCCTCAATGAGTCATCGAGGTGCTCGAACCACTCTTCCAGATCTTGTGGTGTGAGGCTGAGGAAACCCAGGAGAAACAACCGCAGAAGGCACTGGTGAACTAGACACTGATGCAGTCGTGGGGCTCTCCTGGCCCTCTGATGACAAAGTCTCACTCCGAATGTCTGGAACCGACCGACTGAAAGTCAGGTGCTTGGAATGTGAGGAATCCCTCGTAATGAACTTTGCAGGATGATGAGCACCATGTGTCCCTTACTTGTCATAACTTGCAATGGATCGGCATCGAATGGAGCATCAGATTTGCGTTTTTGCCTCTGCTTGACATGGACATGATCCCCCTTCGGAAACATAATGTCCCGAGCACATCAACGCTTGTCTGCATAAGTCTTCATTTGGGGCTTGTGAGAAGAATCAGGGAGTTGAACTTTCTTGGCATCAATTGTTCTTACAGTGCCCATGGCTCTCCCGAACATCAGGGTAGCCAGGCTTTTGCCGGTTGTAGAATGAGGGGTATATCTGTAGGCACGAAGAGTAGAATGAAGAACTGACCTGAGCTCAAGAGTGCTCATAAAACGTTCAACAATGCCAATAGCCTGTTGCCAGAGAGATGTGCTTTTCTGATGCGTGATATTCAAGTGAGTAAGATAGTCTTTGAATTCCCAACAATTGAATGATGGGTCATTGTCAGATTTTAAAATGAACGGAGCACCCCAGGTTGCAAATATGCCTTCTAGTCTTTCACCTATTTGGTCACGAGTGTTCAAAGTAAGGTCTTCCACTAGAGGATACCGGGAGTATTCAACTAAGTATTCATCTATGATTACCATGAGGTAAAGGCCATTTTCAAGAGGCCCAAAGAAGTCAACTGCAATCTTCTCCCAGACGTGTTTTGGAAGATCTGACATGTTCAAAGGATGATGTGTTGTTTTGGAAGTTAAACAGTTACACAAATGACAAGCCTGGAGCTCTCTCTCAACTCGCTCATCAAGATGAGGGAACAAAAACACAGTCTCGGAGGGCTCACTTTGTGGTGACATTCCACAATGTCTCCCATGTGCCACTTCAATGACTTGCTGTTGTTGACTTTCAGGAATGACAATTCTCGACTCTCGCAAGATAATCCCTTCTTGTGTAACTGACAGCTCATCACACACATTCTTGAATTTCTGATATTCACTGTCGTTATCAAGATGTCCAGTATGTGTTCTTCAGGATTAATGCATAATAATGTCTTTAAGGATGAGTATATTCCTATCTGCATTGGTAGCAGCACTTATTTGCTCCATGGATACAGCTGCAGGAGTGCTGGATCTCACAATGAAATTAATGTAGGCCCCGGCCATTTTAGAAGGTGTACCCTGACACGGGTATAGGCACTCAAGAATAGTTGTCGACAGGGTTTTGATCTTTTCCCGGATGGTGCACAATGGTGTAATCATACTCTTGCAGTCGTAGCCCCCACCTCTCAATGTGAGGGGGCATCTTGGCCTTTGGATTGCCAAAAATAGTGAACAGTGCCTGGTGATAAGTAACAAGCATGAAATGCTTCCCATATAGAAACACATGAAAATGTTCGCAAGCCCACAAAACAGCTAGGCTTTCCTTCTCAGGTTGTGAGTAAGCTCGTTCAGTCTGTGACAATCTTCAGCTAGTATAAGCTACAATACATCTTTGGGCATTTGCATGTCCTCTATATTAGGCAAGAATCACGCCCAAACCCACGGGGCTGGCATCCACAACAATCTCTGTATGCAATCCCGGATCAAAGTAAGCCATTTCAGTCGCATTTTTAATTGCATGCTTAATTGTCTTGAAACTTTGATCATACTCCTGTGACCACTGAAATGAAACATTCTTTTTTGTTAACTCTTTCAATGAGGCACTCACAGTGGCAAAATTACGGATGTACCTGGAACAGTAGTCGGCCATGCCAAGGAAAGAACACAGCATGGTTACATCTAGTGGAGAGGAAGTAGATGACAAATCCTGAACCTTGCCTGGATCTGGAGTCATTCCCCCTTCTGTGAAAATGTGCCCAAAGGACTTTAGTTTTGTTTTGTGAAACTTGCACCTTTCACCATTCATTGTGGGAGCAGCATCCGCAAGTAGACGGCTCACTTGTGTAAGGGTTATATCATGTTCCTTTTGTGTGGCCCCAAATACCAGTATATCATCACTGTAATTGAAACCATGCGTGACAGGATGTACAATGCGACGAATGACATTGTGCAAAAGTTTGGCAGCTGAAGACACTCAGAAACTCAATCTTTTGTATCTGAACACACCAACATGAGTTGAAAAGGTAGTAATGTACCTACAATTTTCTTCCAATTTGAGGTGATGATTTCCTTTGTTCAGATCAAGGCGCGGAAAGACGTTGGCACCATTCAACTGGGTAATCATATTAGCAATGTGCGAACTTGGATGTCGTTTTCTTTCAATTGCCTTGTTTGCTTGATGCATGTCAACACAAATTCCACTGTCCTTTTTAGGTACCACAACTATTGGCGACACCCATGGCGTTGGACCAGTAGAGCGCTCAAATATATCATGTTTTCACAAAGTCTCAAATTATTTTTAAACAGCCTCTTGTAGATGAAAAGCAGTTTGACAATGTCGTTGAGCAATAGGACGGATGTCCTCATTAATATGGAGCAACACTTTAATTGTCTTAAGTTTTCCCAATCTATGAAACAAGGATGGAAGCTGATTCACTATGTCGTGATGAGCATTGATGTAATTCACAGAAATTAGTCCCATGTCAGCAGCAGTGTTGAAACTGAGTAGACAGGGACTTGACAAAGTACCCTGAAGGACATGATTTGGGGTTTGTACCTTTGTCTTTTTATGTTTCATCCTTGCCATGAATAAACCTTGACTTTGTAATGCTGTAGAGGCTGCCCATGTGTATACTTTGGTTTTCGATGGTATGAGATGGGGCACTGGAGGGAGTTCATGGTACTTTTATTGCAAACAAATCCAAATGAATGCAATGTCCAAATGAATTTCGTGATTTCACTTGTTGATTCATTCTCGACTTGTATTCTTCCTTGCAGGAAGCCAAACCTACATGCCACATCTTTCATGAGTTAGCATTGACATTGAACGCCCATCTTCTTCACTGTCGCTCGACAGTGATGTCAAAGAACCTCTCGACAAGGAATGAGACAACAATCAGCATTTTTCAGTCTCTACTTGCCTCGACTGATGTCGTTGGTTACTTCAATGTGCATGACTGGAATGCTTCTGGAATTTTCTGGCAGCCATTTTGTCTTCCTGATGTGATGCACTGGCAGCCATTTTGCAAACTGTTACAAAATGGTTCTCGTTCCCGCAGCCTTTACATATCTGTCAAATGTTGGGGCATTTACCTTCTTGTGGAAAGGGAATCCACATCAATAGCACAACTTCTTCTTCAGAGACATTGCTTCGCGGCCTTCTACCATGTGATTTTTCTTGCTTTTCATACTCAGTACCGATTCACTCTGGGCTCCTTCGGGCTCCTCCGGCCTCCATGCCAGCAACTTGTTTGTCGGCATGCTCTTCAGCTCTGGCTGCCATGAGCACATGCTCCAGACTAGTGTCTCTCTCAGTATTCTGCGTCTGAAGGAATCGGACAGGCAACCATCTATGACTCTGTGACTAATGGCTTCTGCATCATTAAAATATTTGAACGTACAATGTTTGATGAGGATTTTAAGTCTTTCAACAAATCTGTCCATCGTTTCCTCATCTCTCTGTCTCTCCTGAAGATGTACCTTCCATAATCAACATTCAGCATTGGGTTGAACTTGAGGTTCAATGACACCTTGACATCCTGGTAAGATACTCTTTCCAACTGTGGTATTTTCTTTATCACTCCTTTTACTTCTTCTCCTGCTGGGTTCTTAGGATGTTTGATGATCTTTTTCTTATCAGTTATTTCTAGCGCATCAATGAAGTAATCAAAAGCTTCGATCAACGAAGTCCATCGTGCACCAAGACTCTGCTTTTTGGCGGTATCGAATGAAGATGGCGACTCTAAGTAAACTGTGGCATCATAATTTGTGCTGTTTTCTGCAGCTGCTTCCCGAATTATATGCTGTTCAGGCTGCACTTGACCTACAGCATCTTCTGGCCGGGTGTAACCGCTGTGAGCATCAACCCGCTGACTAGTGCTTGGACCGGCGTGCCCAACCGTAGGTGGTGAAGCACCATCTTCTTCTTTGACAGTGAATATTGGTTTGACTCATGCTCTTGATCTTTACCACTCTCAACCTTCTGCATTGTAGTTGGTTTTCTCTGCCTTTAGCGTTCCTTTCCGTTTATCTGTTTCCTTTCACAGCATTCTTGTGCATCTGGCTGTCAACGCTTGTTGCGCTTTCTGTACCTGGTGGTCACTGCCTTTAGCTTCACCGTACTGTATGAATCTTGGCTCTGTGTTAATTTTTTGACATCACACTTCTTGATTGTTTAGCAATTTTCTGACCGACGATAAATGAAACTTTCCGTGGGGGCCTTCACTTTCTTTGAAGGTTTCGTACTGGCTGTAGTTGTGCTTTGACTGCACATACGCCAACTATTGATTGTTCATTTTGACTGAGGTGCACGTGGCATGCAGGAGCAGTTTCCTGGACCTCGGCAAAACTCTCTGGGAGAGCAATCGCGACTCTTCGGGGTGCAGGTTTTGTGGAGCCGCTATCTTGTTGCTAGTTGTATTGTTCTCCCCAGCACTGTATCATATAAATGATTTACGCCACACATGAAGCTCTTTATTACACATCTTTATTTCTCTATGTGTAACCGGTAACTGGCACAGACTGCATCATGAATTTCATTAACCACACCCAATCACTTGCGTCACTAGACTACGGAGTCCGTGAGGGACCAAAGGGGCCTGCGCTCTATAATACACAAGACACTACAGTGTGAAGTTCCCTAATTCTGCCCAACTGCGTAAGTGAAGCTTTAATTTAATTCAGCACTAATTTAAAATAACATTACAGAGTGCTTGGCACTTATCCATCAAGGCCAGTTTCGGAAGTTAGTGATGGACAGTGTGTTTTAAGCATTTTAGGGTTGAAACAAAGGCAAAAACGTAATAGAAATTAAATGTAATTTTGCAGGGGAAGTTAGAAGGGTCCCACAATTCCTGTATAAAGTTGTAACAATAGATAGATAGTTCAATTACCTTTAATTTGAAAGCACCTTTCAAATTTGCATGGACTTGAAGCAGGCTGCGTCATTGGCATACAGTCCTCATAGTTACAGGCAGGTTGTGCAAAAAGTGCTGTACAAAAGATTACCTTCATCAAACATCGACCAGCAAGACAGGTAGGCATGGTAAAGAATAAGAGATTGTGTGAGCGTCGGATGGGTCCATTTGAAGCCAGAGGACTGGTAGAGAACACTAGTTTCATCTCCAATTCGAGGAGCCATTGATGTGTAGGCAGCTGCACTGCCTCTAAGGCTCTTAGTGGTGGTGTCATGGTTTCTATCTAGGATCCTGCTCTGTGATAACCTCTCCTTGATGCTGCTTGCATGGTACCTCCCATTTGGATACTACAGAGACTTTCACTTCCAGAATTATGGACATTACCCTCTATTTCACATGCAGTAGACTCTATGCCTGCCATGTCTACTAGAAGTGGAAAATATTTACTTGCGGAGGGATTGTTCGGTATTACTACAGGTGAGCATAAAAGTCAACAGTTAAGAGACTGCCATATTTAAATGTACACCAGAAAGCCAAGCCTCTTCCATAATAGAATTTGGGATTCTCAGCAACTGGGATGCACTTTCCAGTGACTATACCATTAAATATAGACATGGCTTGTATGCATTGAAAGGGAAGGCATCAGCACTTCTAACCAAGGGCATGTAGTAACAAATAACAAGGGGGTAGCATTGTTAAGTAATTTATAAAAAGCAACGTGGACCAATTAACAATGGCCAACCTTTATTAGATTTCAAAGATCACTAAGCAAGGTGATTTTGGGATCTTACACTAAGATCCTCTTTAGAAAGTAAGTGCAACATTGTGCATTGTTATCACATCGGGCAAGGTGTTTTGGCAAAAACATCATGTTATAAATTCCACTTAAAATCTCCAATCACCTTTTCTTGACATGTATCATGCTTTCATTTTGCTCCTTGAGGCTCTATTTTACTTTCTCGCTTCTCTCCTAATCTTTGACTCCACTGCCTCTCACCTTTTTTCCCACTACCCCTTTCCGTTTGCCACTGCATCTGTCTATCTTCCCTTCCCTACCCTTTCCTGTCTTTCCTGCTCTCTCTTTTGCTTTGTCTATTTACTCTACTTTGTTTCTCTCCACCTTTCCTTTTCTACAGTCTCTTCTCTCTATCTTTTCTGTACGTCTCAATATTTTTATTCTCTACTTAGCCCTCTTCTCCATAGACCATGTATGGCCACTGAAACTTTCTCTTGGCTGCGCATGGCTATGAGCAGCAGCTGCCCTCTTTTTTTGGCCACTGTGCTTTTTGCTTTTCCCCTGTCCTGAACTCCTACCATCCTGGGGGCCTTCTGGAACTGGAAAAGTCCCCTATGACAATGGAACAAAGAAGTTAGTGCTATGCAACCATCATATCCCTGCAGCTTGTTGTCCATTCTTGCTGGACAAGACATCAGGTTGCATGGATTTGATGGGTTTTTACCGCTTTCAGACAGAGGACAACCCATTGACGTCCACAACACTATCTTCACAGTGCGGTGGACTTCAATGGTCATCCACAGCACTGGAAAATACAATGTTTCTGGTAAAAACAGCAGAAACATTTTCTTTTTCAAAAACAAAGTCAAGACGCAAGGGGAATGCTTCCTTCCTGTCCCAAGTTTTAATTTTTTTTGTTTTGCTGTATTGCGTAGCAAGCAGTGCATGCTGATGTCACAGCAATGAAGAGGGAAAGCAGACTGTGCTATTGAAATCAGCGGGGATCCACAAAAGTCCTACTACACAGCGTTCATACACTTCTCCCAATAACAACAGTACCCCGCTTGTGTGGCTGGGCTATCGCCTGTGAAGAGTAAGGCCCAAACAAGGAAACATCAAGATTTTGCCCTGTAAATTGACCCATTCTGGTAATGTGTAACTGCGGTATTTAGGCCAAGGGTCAGTCAGTACCCATAGAAACCTGTCTGGCCCAGATATTTCTGAAAGCAAGGCATCTAGGATAGTCATGGGTGGTGTGGCTTGTGTGGATCTCAATATCTTTTCTTACCTAGAATGCCTCCAAACACCAAACTTTGGCTAAATCACGGATTTTCCTCAAATTTCTGTGAAGGAAAATTTCAGAATCCGTGAGGATCCATAAAATTTCTACCACTCAGCATTCCCACACATTTCCCAATAAAACGGTATATCAAATGTTCACCAAGTATCATGCATTTAGTACATTAATTACAAAAGACCTCATAACAACAATTTATTTGCTATGACCATAAATTAGATCCTGATAAAGTAGAATTTCAAAAGAGTCAATACATTTAAAAATGCAGATTCATACTACACAAATCTGAGATTGAAATATAAAAATCTGAAAATGTCAGTCAATGTTGTGTGGAGATGTCGAAAGGGAGCAATTATAATAGAAATGCTTTCAGCCTCAGATATCCTGAAAATGGTTTCCACGATATTTGGTTCGAGGAGATGAATCTTCAGTTTGTTGACCCTGGCAGGGTTATCTAGACATTAAACCAGTTTTTGAAAGATAGAAAGTCTGTTATAGCAGCCTTTTGTTACATGGTAGGCTATATTGGGTCATTTCAGATTCACACTATTGGTAGTTAGGGTATTTGCAGCCCTCTGCAGCAGGCACATTAACCTAACAAACTATCTAGCTCCTGCAAACCAAATAAGAAACTCTAGATAGGATAAATTATCTCACCATGCTATATTTCACAACAGGCCAGTTCCCCGAGAAAGGCTGAAGGCTGGAGGAAGGCCAGTCAAATATAAGTCATATCTGACTTGTGATTACTCTGTCTCAGCCCAGTAGAGTAATCAAAGCACTATGCAAAATTGAAATCTGAAAATTTCTGGATTGGACATTGCTTATGAATGGCTGGTAGGTTTAGGTAATGATAACCACTTATGTATCAGGAATACAAAAGGTCATGCAAGTTGCTGGCTCAAGCATAACATGACTCAATTTCTTGCATAGTTGTGCAAACTTTTCACACCGCAAATTCTTATTTCACATACCATACATGAAAGATGAGAAGGGAGTTCAGTTATTGCCCATTGAATTCTTGGTCTCTCAGCTGTGACTGCGACCTGGTGTTGGTACCACTTTTCACATCAGCCCCTCATACAAAACACTGTGGGGTCCTCAGGGGTCTATCATACCCCCTCTATTATTCAACATCTACCTAACTACCTTACCAAACCTGTTTAAATCATTAAACTTCACCTGTTATAACTATGCAGATGGCACCCATTTTAAAAATGAGCGGCTTTGAAAACCTCTTCAATTTAAAACTTGATGACTGCCTTCGGACCACATGCATTATAAATAACCATCTAAAGTTCAATAGAGCAAAGACAGAGATTATGACCGGTGGACAATGGCAAAAACAACACCCTACCACCATATGGCCCAAGGAATATGAGGTCCTCAAACAATATGTATATATATTCACTGAAAAAACCATAGGTTTTAGGGACAGTTATAGTTAGTTGGACATTTCACTCGTACAAAACCATAGAAATTCCCCGTTATAGTTAGTTCAGCTAACTATAACTCGCGCCCCACAATGCACTGCTGATGACGTCACATATTACATCACTCATGACATGGTCAGTGACATCACTGATGACATCACTGATGACATCTCAAATGACATCACTGATGACATCACTGATGACATCATCCAGTGACTGTGTGTTTCTGTAAAGTTTAAATATGTTTAATATATATAGGGAAAGGCGTATTGAAGAATGAGTGGGTGTATAAGTGTCTGAATGGATGATTTAGTACGTGAGTGACTGACTCTACAAGTGAGTGATTAAATGTATCTTACTGAATGCATGGGTTAGTGACTAAACTGTGTAAATGTCTGTATCCGTCTGTCTGTTGGTTTGTAAGCGGCTGCATGAGCTTTCTGAATAGCTACATGAGTGTCTACATGGGTTATTGATTGATTGTCTGAGTATCTGTATGGGTGCCTGAGTGTTTGTGTGGGTGGGGTGTGTGTGACTCTGTGCATAGATGTGTGAGTTGGTGATTCACTGGGTGCATGGTTTCAAGAGTGCATCTGTGATGGACTATATGGGTGGGTGAGTGTGTGTATGGGTGTGTTAGTGATTGAATGTATATCTCAGTGGTACATGTGTGAGTAACTACATATGTGAAAGGCAGTATATATGTGTGTTGGAGTATATAAATGGCTATAAGTGAGAGTGTGTGATTGTGAGAGTGGTTGTATGGATGAGTGTGTACTTGTATCAGTGATTGAATAAGAGCGTAAGAATGTGCTAGTATTTGTATGAGTAAGTGAGCTGGTGTGTGTATAACTGTATAGGTGAGTAAATGGGTGTGTGATTAAGTTTTTGCATGACTGACTAGGTGTGTGAGTACCTCTATGGATGAGTGGCGGTGTGTGAGTGTTTATATAGGTGTATGAGTGCATATGATAGTCCTGTACTGAGTGACTAAGTATGAGTGACTGTACGGGTGAGTGAGTGGATGTGTGTGTAGACCTAAGAATCAGTGAGTGGGTATGTAGTTTTTGGTGTTGGAGTGTCTATGGTTTTGAGAATGGCAGTCTGTAATTTAGAGTGGGTGTATCAAAAGTTATATTAGGGTGTGAGAAGATGCATGAAATTATCACATGGATGATGTCATCAGTGATGTCATTTGAGATGTCATCAGTGATGTCATGAGTGATGTCACTGACCATGTCATGAGTGATGTAATATGTGACGTCATCAGCAGTGCATTGCGGGGCGCGAGTTATAGTTAGCTGAACTAACTATAGCGGGGAATTTCTATGATTTTGTACGAGTGAAATGTCCAACTAACTATAACTGTCCCTAAAACCTATGGTTTTTCAGTGAATTTCAAAGGTTTTTAAATGCTAATTTCTAACTATAACGTGTCTGAAACCTATGTTTTTTTCAGTGAATTTCAAAGGTTTTTTAAATGCTAATTTCTAACTATAACGTGCCTGAAACCTATGATTTTTAAGTGAATTTCAAAGGTTTTTTTAAATGCTAGTTTCTAACTATGCCTACAGAGGTAGGACATGTGAAGAAAGAAGAAAAAACGCACAGAAAGAAGCAAAAGATGTGCAGAAAGAACCAACAGAGGAGCAGAAAGAGGCCTTGTTGCAAAATCATCCTGTGCCCACAACTTTTCAGACGGGTACTGGTGGTAACTGACTCTGACTAACCAGAGCCAGTGCTATGCTAAAAGACACTTAGAATACAGTGAAAACACCTACATACACTAGGGAACACTATGCGTTGGGGTACCCCTGTGATTAGCATGACCTCCTCTGCAAGTCCCTAGTACATAATAGGGCAGGGGATTAAAACTACCTCTTAAAGCAGCGCTACAGGGCGCGTTTGCACAGTGGTGAAGGGAGGGGCCTGAGGTGACATGTGTGCAAACGCACCCCGTGGCGCGTTTTAAGTTGCGAGATTAAGTCCCCTTGAATTCTGAGGGTCCCTGGGGCCCAACTAGCCCCCCAGGTACCTAAGGTTAGGACCACAGAGCTGAGTTGCAGAGAGGCGTTCCGAGTCAACGCACCTTTTTTCACCTCTCTGCAATGCAACTCTGTTGTGCTTACTGAAGGTACCTGGTGGGCTATTTGGCCCCCAGGGTCCCTCAGGATTCAAAGGGAATTAATTCCCCAACTTAAAACGCACAACAGGGCGTGTTTGCGCACATGTCACCTGAGGCCCCGCCCCCTCCCTTCACCACTGTGCAAACGCGCCCCGTGGTGCGTTTTAAGTTGGGGGATTTGTTCACCTTGAATCCTGAGGGTCCCTTGGGCCCAACTAGCCCACTAGGTACTTCCAGTAAGCACCACAGGCCTGCGTTGCAACGCCTGTAACAAATTGTGCAGTTGTGTTTAGGTAGTGAAGAGGGTCGTGCTGGGGGTAGTGTTTTAGGGTTTAGCGTAGTGCAGTGGTGTTTGTGTAGTGTAGGGGGTCATGCTGGGGGTAGATTTAGGGTTTAGGGTAGTGCAGTGGTGTTTGGGTAGTGTAGGGGGTCGTGCTGGGGGTAGTGTTTTAGGGTAGTGCAGTGGTGTTTGGGTAGTGTAGGGGGTACTGCTGGGGGTAGTGTTTTAGGGTTTAGGGTAGTGCAGTGGTGTTTGGGTAGTGTAGGGGTACTGCTGGGGGTAGTCTTTTAGGGTTTAGGGTAGTGCAGTGGTGTTTGGGTAGTGTAGTGGTTCGTGCTGGGGTAGTTGTTTAGGGTTTAGGGTAGTGCAGTGGTGTTTGTGTAGTGTAGGGGGTAGTGTTTTAGGGTTTAGGGTAGTGCAGTGGTCTTTGGGTAGTGTAGGGAGTTGTGCGGGGAGTAGTGTTTTAGGGTTTAGGGTAGTGTAGGGGTCATGCGGGGGTAGTGTTTTAGGGATTAGGGTAGTGCATTGGTGTTTGGGTAGTGTAGGGGGTCATGCAGGGGTAGTGTTTTAGGGTTTAGGGCAGTGCAGTGGTGTTTGGGTAGTGTAGGGGGTTGTGCTGGGGGAGTGTTTTAGGGTTTAGGGCAGTGCAGTGGTGTTCGGGTAGTGTAGGGGGTCGTGCTGGGGAATTGTTTTAGGGTTTAGGGCAGTGCAGTGGTGTTCGGGTAGTGTAGGGGGTCATGCTGGGGGAGTGTTTGAGGGCTTAGGGCAGTGCAGTCATGTTCGGGTAGTGTAGGGGGTTGTGCTGGGGGTAGTATTTTAGGGTTTAGGGTAGTGCAGTGGTGTTCGGGTAGTGTAGGGGGTCGTGCTGGGGGTAGTGTTCTAGGGTTTAGGGCAGTGCAGTGGTGTTTGGGCAGTGTAGGGGGTAATGCTGGGGGTGGTGTTTTAGGGTTTAGGGCAGTGCAGTGGTGTTCGGGCAGTGTAGGGGGTCGTGCTGGGGTGGTGTTTCAGGGTTTAGGGCAGTGCAGTGGTGTTCGGGCAGTGTAGGTGGTGGTGTTTCAGGGTTTAGGGCAGTGCAGTGGTGTTCGGGCAGTGTAGGGGGTCGTGCAGGGGGTGGTGTTTCAGGGTTTAGGGCAGTAGTGTTCGGGCAGTGTAGGGGGTCGTGCTGGGGTGGTGTTTCAGGGTTTGGGGCAGTGCAGTGGTGTTCGAGCAGTAAAGGGGTCGTGCTGGGGGTGGTGGTTCAGGGTTTAGGGCAGTGCAGTGGTGTTCGGGCAGTGTAGGGGGCGGTGCAGGGGTGGTGTTTCAGGGTTTAGGGCAGTGCAGTGGTGTTCGGGCAGTGTAGGGGGTGGTGCAGGGGTGGTGTTTCAGGGTTTAGGGCAGTGCAGTGGTGTTCGGGCAGTGTAGGGGGTCATACAGGGGTGGTGTTTCAGGGTTTAGGGCAGTGCAGTGGTGTTCGGGCAGTGTAGGGGGTCATGCAGGGGGTGGTGTTTCAGGGTTTAGGGCAGTGCAGTGGTGTTCGGGCAGTGTAGGGGGTCGTGCTGGGGCTGGTGTTTCAGGGTTTAGGGCAGTACAGTGGTGTTCGGGCAGTGTAGGGGGTCGTGCTGGGGCTGGTGTTTCAGGGTTTATGGCAGTGCAGTGGTGTTCAGGCAATGTAGGGGGTTGTGCTGGGGCTGGTGTTTCAGGGTTTATGGCAGTGCAGTGGTGTTCAGGCAATGTAGGGGGTTGTGCTGGGGCTGGTGTTTCAGGGTTTAGGGCAGTGCAGTGGTGTTCGGGCAGTGTAGGTGGTCGTGCTGGGGCTGGTGTTTCAGGGTTTAGGGCAGTGCAGTGGTGTTCGGGCAGTGTAGGGGGTCATGCTGGGGCTGGTGTTTCAGGGTTTAGGGCAGTGCAGTGGTGTTCGGGCAGTGTAGGGGGTCTTGCTGGGGCTGGTTTTCAGAGTCTAGGGCAGTGCAGTGGTGTTCGGGCAGTGTATGGGGTCTTGCTGGGGCTGGTGTTTCAGGGTTTAGGGCAGTGCAGTGGTGTTCGGGCAGTGTAGGGGGTCGTGCTGGGGGTGGTGTTTCAGGGTTTAGGGCAGTGCAGTGGTGTTCGGGCAGTGTAGGGGGTCGTGCTGGGGCTAGTGTTTCAGGATTTAGGGCAGAGCAATGGTGTTCAGGCAGTGTAGGGGTTTTGCTGGAGGTGGTGTTTCAGGGTTTAGGGCAGTGCAGTGGTGTTCGTGCAGTGTAGGGGGTGGTGTTTCAGGGTTTAGGGCAGTGGTGTTCAGGCAGTGTAGGGGGTCTTGCTGGGGTTGATGTTTCAGGGTTTAGGGCAGTGCAGTGGTGTTCGGGCAGTGTAGGGGGTCGTGCTGGGGGTGGTGTTTCAGGGTTTAGGGCAGTGCAGTGGTGTTCCGCCAGTGTAGGAGGTCGTACAGGGGTGGTGTTTCAGGGTTTAGGGCAGTGCAGTGGTGTTCGGGCAGTGTAGGGGGTCGTGCTGGGGGTGGTGTTTCAGGGTTTAGGGCAGTGCAGTGGTGTTCGGGCAGTGTAGGGTGTCGTGCTGAGGGTGGTGTTTCAGGGTTTAGGGCAGTGCAGTGGTGTTCGGGCAGTGTAGGGGGTCGTGCAGGGGGTGGTGTTTCAGGGTTTAGGGCAGTGCAGTGGTGTTTGGGCAGTGTAGGGGGTCGTGCAGGGGGTGGTGTTTCAGGGTTTAGGGCAGTGCAGTGGTGTTCGGCCAGTGTAGGTGGTCTTGCTGGGGGTGGTGTTTCAGGCTTTAGTGCTGTGGTGTTCGGACAGTGTAGGGGTCTTGCTGGGGTGGTGTTTCAGGGTTTAGGGCAGTGCAGTGGTGTTCAGGCAGTGTAGGGGGTCTTGCTGGGGCTGGTGTTTCAGGGTTTAGGGCAGTGCAGTGGTGTTTGGGCAGTGTAGGAGGTCGTGCTGGGGCTGGTGTTTGAGGGATTAGGGTAGTGCAGTGGTGTTCGGGCAGTGTAGGGGTCGTGTTGGGGCTGGTGTTTCAGGGTTTAGGGCAGTGCAGTGGTTTTCGGGCAGTGTAGGCGGTCGTGCTGGGGCTGGTGTTTCAGGGTTTAGGGCAGTGCAGTGGTGTTCGGGCAGTGTACGGGGTCGTGCTCGGGCTGGTGTTTCAGGGTTTAGGGCAGTGCAGTGGTGTTCGGGCAGTGTAGTGGGTCGTGCTGGGGGTGGTGTTTCAGGGTTTAGGGCAGTGCAGTGGTGTTCGGGCAGTGTAGGGGGTCGTGCTGGGGGTGGTGTTTCAGGGTTTAGGGCAGTGCAGTGGTGTTCGGGCAGTGTAGGGGGTCATGCTGGCGGTGGTGTTTCAGGGTTTAGGGCAGTGCAGTGGTGTTCGAGGCAGTAAAGGGGGTCGTGCTGGGGGTGGTGGTTCAGGGTTTAGGGCAGTGCAGTGGTGTTCGGGCAGTGTAGGGGGCGGTGCAGGGGTGGTGTTTCAGGGTTTGGGGCAGTGCAGTGGTGTTCGAGCAGTAAACGGGGTCGTGCTGGGGGTGGTGGTTCAGGGTTTAGGGCAGTGCAGTGGTGTTCGGGCAGTGTAGGGGGCGGTGCAGGGGGTGGTGTTTCAGGGTTTAGGGCAGTGCAGTGGTGTTCGGGCAGTGTAGGGGGTGGTGCAGGGGGTGGTGTTTCAGGGTTTAGGGCAGTGCAGTGGTGTTCGGGCAGTGTAGGGGGTCATACAGGGGTGGTGTTTCAGGGTTTAGGGCAGTGCAGTGGTGTTTGGGCAGTGTAGGGGGTCGTGCAGGGGTGGTGTTTCAGGGTTTAGGGCAGTGCAGTGGTGTTCGGGCAGTGTAGGGGGTCGTGCTGGGGCTGGTGTTTCAGGGTTTAGGGCAGTACAGTGGTGTTCGGGCAGTGTAGGGGGTCGTGCTGGGGCTGGTGTTTCAGGGTTTATGGCAGTGCAGTGGTGTTCAGGCAATGTAGGGGTTGTGCTGGGGCTGGTGTTTCAGGGTTTAGGGCAGTGCAGTGGTGTTCGGGCAGTGTAGGTGTTCGTGCTGGGGCTGGTGTTTCAGGGTTTAGGGCAGTGCAGTGGTGTTCAGGCAGTGTAGGGGTCATGCTGGGGCTGGTGTTTCAGGGTTTAGGGCAGTGCAGTGGTGTTCGGGCAGTGTAGGGGGTCTTGCTGGGGCTGGTTTTCAGAGTCTAGGGCAGTGCAGTGGTGTTCGGGCAGTGTAGGGGTCTTGCTGGGGCTGGTGTTTCAGGGTTTAGGGCAGTGCAGTGGTGTTCGGGCAGTGTAGGGGGTCGTGCTGGGGGTGGTGTTTCAGGGTTTAGGGCAGTGCAGTGGTGTTCGGGCAGTGTAGGGGGTCGTGCTGGGGCTAGTGTTTCAGGATTTAGGGCAGAGCAATGGTGTTCAGGCAGTGTAGGGGTTTTGCTGGAGGTGGTGTTTCAGGGTTTAGGGCAGTGCAGTGGTGTTCGTGCAGTGTAGGGGTGGTGTTTCAGGGTTTAGGGCAGTGGTGTTCAGGCAGTGTAGGGGGTCTTGCTGGGGTTGATGTTTCAGGGTTTAGGGCAGTGCAGTGGTGTTCGGGCAGTGTAGGGGGTCGTGCTGGGGGTGGTGTTTCAGGGTTTAGGGCAGTGCAGTGGTGTTCCGGCAGTGTAGGAGGTCGTACAGGGGGTGGTGTTTCAGGGTTTAGGGCAGTGCAGTGGTGTTCGGGCAGTGTAGGGGGTCGTGCTGGGGGTGGTGTTTCAGGGTTTAGGGCAGTGCAGTGGTGTTCGGGCAGTGTAGGGTGTCGTGCAGGGGGTGGTGTTTCAGGGTTTAGGGCAGTGCAGTGGTGTTCGGGCAGTGTAGGGGGTCGTGCTGGGGCTGGTGTTTCAGGGTTTAGGGCAGTACAGTGGTGTTCGGGCAGTGTAGTGGGTCGTGCTGGGGCTGGTGTTTCAGGGTTTATGGCAGTGCAGTGGTGTTCAGGCAATGTAGGGGGTTGTGCTGGGGCTGGTGTTTCAGGGTTTATGGCAGTGCAGTGGTGTTCAGGCAATGTAGGGGGTTGTGCTGGGGCTGGTGTTTCAGGGTTTAGGGCAGTGCAGTGGTGTTCGGGCAGTGTAGGTGGTCGTGCTGGGGCTGGTGTTTCAGGGTTTAGGGCAGTGCAGTGGTGTTCGGGCAGTGTAGGGGGTCATGCTGGGGCTGGTGTTTCAGGGTTTAGGGCAGTGCAGTGGTGTTCGGGCAGTGTAGGGGGTCTTGCTGGGGCTGGTTTTCAGAGTCTAGGGCAGTGCAGTGGTGTTCGGGCAGTGTATGGGGTCTTGCTGGGGCTGGTGTTTCAGGGTTTAGGGCAGTGCAGTGGTGTTCGGGCAGTGTAGGGGGTCGTGCTGGGGGTGGTGTTTCAGGGTTTAGGGCAGTGCAGTGGTGTTCGGGCAGTGTAGGGGGTCGTGCTGGGGCTAGTGTTTCAGGATTTAGGGCAGAGCAATGGTGTTCAGGCAGTGTAGGGGTTTTGCTGGAGGTGGTGTTTCAGGGTTTAGGGCAGTGCAGTGGTGTTCGTGCAGTGTAGGGGGTGGTGTTTCAGGGTTTAGGGCAGTGGTGTTCAGGCAGTGTAGGGGGTCTTGCTGGGGTTGATATTTCAGGGTTTAGGGCAGTGCAGTGGTGTTCGGGCAGTGTAGGGGGTCGTGCTGGGGGTGGTGTTTCAGGGTTTAGGGCAGTGCAGTGGTGTTCCGGCAGTGTAGGAGGTCGTACAGGGGTGGTGTTTCAGGGTTTAGGGCAGTGCAGTGGTGTTCGGGCAGTGTAGGGGGTCGTGCTGGGGGTGGTGTTTCAGGGTTTAGGGCAGTGCAGTGGTGTTCGGGCAGTGTAGGGTGTCGTGCTGAGGGTGGTGTTTCAGGGTTTAGGGCAGTGCAGTGGTGTTCGGGCAGTGTAGGGGGTCGTGCAGGGGTGGTGTTTCAGGGTTTAGGGCAGTGCAGTGGTGTTTGGGCAGTGTAGGGGGTCGTGCAGGGGTGGTGTTTCAGGGTTTAGGGCAGTGCAGTGGTGTTCGGCCAGTGTAGGTGGTCTTGCTGGGGGTGGTGTTTCAGGCTTTAGTGCTGTGGTGTTCGGACAGTGTAGGGGGTCTTGCTGGGGGTGGCATTTCAGGGTTTAGGGCAGTGCAGTGGTGTTCAGGCAGTGTAGGGGGTCTTGCTGGGGCTGGTGTTTCAGGGTTTAGGGCAGTGCAGTGGTGTTTGGGCAGTGTAGGGGGTCGTGCTGGGGCTGGTGTTTGAGGGATTAGGGTAGTGCAGTGGTGTTCGGGCAGTGTAGGGGGTCGTGTTGGGGCTGGTGTTTCAGGGTTTAGGGCAGTGCAGTGGTTTCGGGCAGTGTAGGCGGTCGTGCTGGGGCTGGTGTTTCAGGGTTTAGGGCAGTGCAGTGGTGTTCGGGCAGTGTATGGGGTCGTGCTGGGGCTGGTGTTTCAGGGTTTAGGGCAGTGCAGTGGTGTTCGGGCAGTGTAGGGGGTCGTGCTGGGGGTGGTGTTTCAGGGTTTAGGGCAGTGCAGTGGTGTTCGGGCAGTGTAGGGGGTCGTGCTGGGGGTGGTGTTTCAGGGTTTAGGGCAGTGCAGTGGTGTTCGGGCAGTGTAGGGGGTCATGCTGGCGGTGGTGTTTCAGGGTTTAGGGCAGTGCAGTGGTGTTCGAGCAGTGTAGGTGGTCGTGCTGGGGGTGGTGGTTCAGGGTTTAGGGCAGTGCAGTGGTGTTCGGGCAGTGTAGGGGGCGGTGCAGGGGGTGGTGTTTCAGGGTTTGGGGCAGTGCAGTGGTGTTCGAGCAGTAAAGGGGGTCGTGCTGGGGGTGGTGGTTCAGGGTTTAGGGCAGGCCAGTGGTGTTCGGGCAGTGTAGGGGGCGGTGCAGGGGTTGGTGTTTCAGGGTTTAGGGCAGTGCAGTGGTATTCGGGCAGTGTAGGGGGTGGTGCAGGGGTGGTGTTTCAGGGTTTAGGGCAGTGCAGTGGTGTTCGGGCAGTGTAGGGGTCATACAGGGGTGGTGTTTCAGGGTTTAGGGCAGTGCAGTGGTGTTCGGGCAGTGTAGGGGGTCGTGCAGGGGTGGTGTTTCAGGGTTTAGGGCAGTGCAGTGGTGTTCGGGCAGTGTAGGGGGTCGTGCTGGGGCTGGTGTTTCAGGGTTTAGGGCAGTACAGTGGTGTTCGGGCAGTGTAGGGGGTCGTGCTGGGGCTGGTGTTTCAGGGTTTATGGCAGTGCAGTGGTGTTCAGGCAATGTAGGGGGTTGTGCTGGGGCTGGTGTTTCAGGGTTTATGGCAGTGCAGTGGTGTTCAGGCAATGTAGGGGGTTGTGCTGGGGCTGGTGTTTCAGGGTTTAGGGCAGTGCAGTGGTGTTCGGGCAGTGTAGGTGGTCGTGCTGGGGCTGGTGTTTCAGGGTTTAGGGCAGTGCAGTGGTGTTCGGGCAGTGTAGGAGTCATACTGGGGCTGGTGTGTCAGGGTTTAGGGCAGTGCAGTGGTGTTCGGGCAGTGTAGGGGGTCTTGCTGGGGCTGGTTTTTCAGAGTCTAGGGCAGTGCAGTGGTGTTCGGGCAGTGTAGGGGGTCTTGCTGGGGCTGGTGTTTCAGGGTTTAGGGCAGTGCAGTGGTGTTCGGGCAGTGTAGGGGGTCGTGCTGGGGGTGGTGTTTCAGGGTTTAGGGCAGTGCAGTGGTGTTCGGGCAGTGTAGGGGGTCGTGCTGGGGCTAGTGTTTCAGGATTTAGGGCAGAGCAATGGTGTTCAGGCAGTGTAGGGGGTTTTGCTGGAGGTGGTGTTTCAGGGTTTAGGGCAGTGCAGTGGTGTTCGTGCAGTGTAGGGGGTGGTGTTTCAGGGTTTAGGGCAGTGGTGTTCAGGCAGTGTAGGGGGTCTTGCTGGGGTTGATGTTTCAGGGTTTAGGGCAATGCAGTGGTGTTCGGGCAGTGTAGGGGGTCGTGCTGGGGGTGGTGTTTCAGGGTTTAGGGCAGTGCAGTGGTGTTCCGGCAGTGTAGGAGGTCGTACAGGGGGTGGTGTTTCAGGGTTTAGGGCAGTGCAGTGGTGTTCGGGCAGTGTAGGGGGACGTGCTGGGGGTGGTGTTTCAGGGTTTAGGGCAGTGCAGTGGTGTTCGGGCAGTGTAGGGTGTCGTGCTGAGGGGTGGTGTTTCAGGGTTTAGGGCAGTGCAGTGGTGTTCGGGCAGTGTAGGGGGTCGTGCAGGGGTGGTGTTTCAGGGTTTAGGGCAGTGCAGTGGTGTTTGGGCAGTGTAGGGGGTCGTGCAGGGGTGGTGTTTCAGGGTTTAGGGCAGTGCAGTGGTGTTCGGCCAGTGTAGGTGGTCTTGCTGGGGGTGGTGTTTCAGGCTTTAGTGCTGTGGTGTTCGGACAGTGTAGGGGGTCTTGCTGGGGGTGTTGTTTCAGGGTTTAGGGCAGTGCAGTGGTGTTCGGGCAGTGAAGGGGTCTTGCTGGGGGTGGTGTTTCAGAGTTTAGGGCAGTGGTGTTCGGGCAGTGTAGGGGGTCTTGCTGGGGGTGATGTTTCAGGGTTTAGGGCAGTGCAGTGGTGTTCGGGCAGTGAAGGGGGTCTTGCTGGGGGTAGTGTTTCAGGGTTTAGGGCAGTGCAGTGGTGTTCGTGCTGTGTAGGGGGTCGTGTTGGGGATGGTGTTTCAGGGTTTAGGGCAATGCAGTAGTGTTCGGGCAGTGTAGGGGGTCGTGCAGGGGTGGTGTTTCAGGGTTTAGGGCAGTGCAGTGGTGTTTGGGCAGTGTAGGGGGTCGTGCTGGGGGTGGTGTTTCAGGGTTTAGGGCAGTGGTGTTCGGGCAGTGTAGGGGGTCTTGCTGGGGGTGATGTTTCAGGGTTTAGGGCAGTGCAGTGGTGTTCGGGCAGTGTAGGAGGTCTTGCTGGGGGTAGTGTTTCAGGGTTTAGGGCAGTGCAGTGGTGTTCGGGCAGTGTAGGGGGTGTGCTGGGGTGGTGTTTCAGGGTTTAGGGCAGTGCAGTGGGGTTCGGGCAGTGTAGGGGGTTGTGAAGGGGTGGTGTTTCAGGGTTTAGGGCAGTGCAGTGGTGTTCGGGCAGTGTAGGGGGTCGTGCTAGGGTTGGTGTTTCAGGGTTTAGGGCAGTGCAGTGGTGTTCGGGCAGTGTAGGGGGTCGTGCAGGGGCTGATGTTTCAGGGTTTAGGGCAGTGCAGTGGTGTTCGGGCAGTGTAGGGGGTCATGCTGGGGGTAGTGTTTTAGGGTTTAGGGTAGTGCAGTGGTGCTTGTGTAGTGTAGGGGGTCGTGCTGGGGGTAGTGTTTTAGGGTTTAGGGTAGTGCAGTGGTGTTTGTGTAGTGTAGGGGGTCATGTTTTAGGGTAGTACAGTGGTGTTTGGGTAGTGTAGGGCGTCGTGCTGGGGGTAGTATTTTAGGATTTAGGTTAGTGCAGTGGTGTTTGGGTAGTGTAGGGGGTCGTGCTGGGGGTAGTGTTTTAGGGTTTAAGGTAGTGCAGTAGTGTTTGTGTAGTGTAGGGGGTCGTGCTGGGGTAGTGTTTTAGGGTTTAGGGTAGTGCAGTGGTGCTTGTGTAGTGTAATGGGTCGTGCTGGGGGTAGTGTTTTAGGGTTTAGGGTAGTGCAGTGGTTTTGTGTAGTGTAGGGGGTCATGTTTTAGGGTAGTGCAGTGGTGTTTGGGTAGTGTAGGGGGTCGTGCTGGGGGTAGTGTTTTAGGATTTAGGTTAGTGCTGTGGTGTTGGGGTAGTGTTTTAGGGTTTAGGGTAGTGCAGTGGTGTTTGTGTAGTGTAGGGGGTCATGCTGGGGGTAGTGTTTTAGGGTTTAGGATAGTGCAGTGGTGCTTGTGTAGTGTAGGGGGTCGTGCTGGGGGTGGTGTTTTAGGGTTTAGGGTAGTGCAGTGGTGTTTGTGTAGTGTAGGGGTCATGTTTTAGGGTAGTGCAGTGGTGTTTGGGTAGTGTAGGGGGTCGTGCTGGGGGTAGTGTTTTAGGATTTAGGTTAGTGCAGTGGTGTTGGGGTAGTGTTTTAGGGTTTAGGGTAGTGCAGTGGTGTTTGTGTAGTGTAGGGGGTCATGCTGGGGGTAGTGTTTTAGGGTTTAGGATAGTGCAGTGGTGCTTGTGTAGTGTAGGGGGTCGTGCTGGGGGTGGTGTTTCAGGGTTTAGGGCAGTGCAGTGGTGTTTTTGTAGTGTAGGGGTCATGTTTTAAGATGCAACACTCCAATACCTGACCAGTCTGCACTACATAAAACTGCAAAAAAACTAAAAATAAAAAGTGTTTTGCACACTTTTGTCATTGGGCTATATGTGGGCTACATCTGGGTAATATTTGTGCTACATTTGGGCTCTTTTTTCACTGGTGGCCATCTTGGAAGACTTCTTTGTTATGAAGTTTCCTAATTTCCTCATTTACTGCAGTCTCCTCAGTAGGAAATGCTTTCAGTTTTTACTTTGATTCCATCAAGAAGGCATTCAGATGTGTCATGCATTTGCCATAAATTCAGAATGTTAGCACTCTAGTTGTTCATTAGATCACTGTAGTAAAGCTACTGCTCACCAAGGAGTTAACTGGAAGTCTACTGCTGGTATTGAAAGTGATTGTTTCAGTCTGCATGTCAGAATTTTCTAATGAAATAGAAGAGGATTTGAGATCTCACTTAAAACATGCACTAAATTTTCTTTTGCAGCACTAACCATAATTTCTATGGCAAAATGAACCCCCTCATTTTGTTCCTTTTTAAATTAAATGTTTTAAGTGTTACCAGTTTATTCCAATCAAGATGGCTTCAGGTGTGCCATACTTTTGTCATAAGTAAGGCTGTTAGCACTCTAGTTGTTCTTTAGAACACTCTGGGAAGCTGCAGTAGAACACAAAGGCATCAACTGGCAGGCTGCTCCTGTTGAAATATAACAGGAAGATATTTGAGATCACACTTGAAACATGTCCTAATTTTTCTTTCTACAGCACTAACCATAATTTCTATGACAAAATGAACCCCATCATTTTGTTCCTTTTTAAATTAAATGTTTTAAGTGTTACCAGTTTATTCCAATCAAGATGGCTTCAGGTGTGCCATACTTTTGTCATAAGTAAGACTGTTAGCGCTCTAGTTGTTCTTTAGAACACTCTGGGAAGCTGCAGTAGAACACAAAGGCATCAACTGACAGGCTGCTCCTGTTGAAATATAACAGGAAGATATTTGAGATCACACTTGAAACATGTCCTAATTTTCTTTCCAGAGCACTAACCATAATTTCTATGACAAGATGAACCCCATCATTTTGTTCCTTTTTAAATTAAATGTTTTAAGTGTTACCAGTTTATTCCAATCAAGATGGCTTCAGGTGTGCCATACTTTTGTCATAAGTAAGGCTGTTAGCACTCTAGTTGTTCTTTAGAACACTCTGGGAAGCTGCAGTAGAACACAAAGGAATCAACTGACAGTCTCTGCCCTTGTTGGATGTACATGTTTTACTGAGAATGTTAGACTTCATTCTCACATGACTGAGAAAGATAATGTGAATTTACAGAAAATATGCTCTCATTTTAGCTTCTGGAGCACCTTCCAAAACTGTATGGGACAAGCATGTGAAAATAGTTTTCTCTCAAACATGATTCATGATATCCCAGCAGAAGGTTTTTCACAGGGTAAAATCACCTTAGAACACACCACAATTCCTGAAATTAGTATGGTACCATCAACAAATGAATTCTAATGTAACTAAAGTCTGTTATCACCCTTTATAGTTCTCCTTTTGGTAACCCTCAAAATCTTCGATTCACTACAATGCATTTCAATGGGGTACTATCATTTATATTGGTCCCAAGATGGCTGCCAGCAATTCCAGGATGAAGTGCTGACAGCCAATCAGATCTCACGATGACATGTGTGGTTAGGCTCCGCCCAGATATATATGTGTTTTTACTTTTGATTTTCTCAGCAACTACTGAATGGATTTACACCATTTAACAAAAGCGGTTCTTTCTGAACCAAGAACTACCTCTTTGCCAAATTTGGTGTAATTCCGTTCAGCAGTTCGGGCTGTAGCCTTGCATAAAATTTCCTATGGGAAATTGATTTTTTGACTCTTATTTTTTAATTTCTCCGCAACTACTGAACGGATTTACACCATTTAACAAAAGGGTTCTTTCTGAACCAAGAACTACCTCTTTGCCAAATTTTGTGTAATTCTGTTCAGCAGTTCGAGCTGTAGCCGTGGCTAAAGTTTCCTATGGGAAAATGAATGGGAAAACACGTTTTGGGACCCCCTTTTTTCTCAGCCCCCGCTTGATGAATCACCCCGAAACTTTCAGGGTAGGAGCGGACCGGAGCGGGCCATAAAGTTTGAAAATTTCGCGAAGATTCGTCAACCGACGCAAGAGTTATTTCAAGTAGAATGTTGTGGATTTCCTATGGAAAATAGGTCCTAACTATAACTATCTACTGGCGACCGCCAGTAGATAATATTCTTTTTTTTCCCTTTTTTTTTCTTTTGTCCTCATATCTTCTCCAATCTCAAAAGTAAGCACCTTACATGCTGTGGTGACCCTGGTGCCTAGCGGATTGGACTAACTTCTTCAAGCAACAAATCATTGTTTATTGGGCCCAATCTAGTGCGGCTTGCTTCCTATGCCAGATGCTGTGAGAAGATGTAATCATTGGACCGGTCATTTTACCCAAGTATTCAGAACTTCTTGACTCTCTCTTGTCCACCTTTTCGAAGAAGGCCACTGAGCCTCTCCACTCCAGCCACAAAGGGGCGGAGCTTTGGGTCCATAATTTACAAATTTCCCTTCTCGCTATGAGAATTAGGTAAAACATCAAGTGTCTTTGTTTTACATTAAGACACGAACCCTTTAAGTCTTGTTGCCTTCTCCCAAACATAATTAAATCCGTGCTTACCTCCACCTCGGTACCAATCACGTCAGAAATAGTCTACCAATAGCAAGCCAAAATTCTTCGAGCTTTGAACAAGTGGCAAACATATGCATGTTGTCTGCATCAATTCTTCCACACCGCTTACATTTGGAGTCACCATTTCTTTTAAGTTTTGCCAACTTTTTCGGAGTCCAATAAATTCTGTGGAGAGTGAAAAAATGGTTCTTCCTTAATGCAGCGGATTTAACTATCATATAAAGTGTAGATAGAGATACTTGCCATAATTCTTCCAGCTCAGCGACCGGCAAGTATCCTTCCCATGCCGAAAAAGGCGCTCTCATATTTTCGTTGGCCGCTGTGAGTAGATGTGAGTACAATAATGCCACTTCCTTCCTCCTGGCCTGTGAGTTTTGAAGATCCATCTCCATTTGATTTGGGCTTTCACTTATCCAGTCCTGATTTTTCATCCATGAATTTACTTGCAATATTTTGAATCTAGAAATTCTCCCTTCAGTCCTGTTGTGCCAATACTCCCAAGTCAGGTTGTGATCTGCATCTAACAACTGCCCCCATCTACTTATACCACTCCGTTTCAAAGGATCTGTGAGCGAATCTAGCATAAATTCCGGAGTGCCTGGAGAGTCCCATATGTATGACAACTTTCTATAATATGTGATACCCAAGATAGATCTAACTCCAAACCAAATTTTAGCCACTGCTTGGAGGCATTTTAATCTGACCTTCTTAAAGTACTTTGGGGTCCCAAATTTATACAGGAAGCCTTCCACAGGTAATTCACAGAGCATTGCTCTATACATTCTACCGACTAAAGTCTCGTCTGGAGAGGATAGTAACATTCTGTTATTTTTAAGTTGAAAGGCCCAACAGTATAATTGTAAGTTGGGAAGCCCTAACCCCCCTGCACCAGCCATCCTCCTCAACTTCTTCCAGGAGAGACGCACGCCCTTATTGGCCCAGACGAAAGACGTTATTTTCCCCTGTAGAGTTAAAATGCTTTTTTTCTCAAAACTTAAGGGGATATTATCAAACAAAAAAGTAATTTTAGGCAGGAGGGACATTTTAACCAAATTTATTCGCCCATAAATAGACATTGGGAGATTCTGCCATCTTTTTAATAATTTTACTACTTCCTGGCTCGTCTTCTCGAAATTTAATGGGGCAAGTTTCCCTATATCTCTGGTTATGTAAATCCCCAGATATCTCATGTCTGTAGCACTTCTTATTTCCCCTTCATTCTGATTCCACACCATTAATTCAGTTTTTTCCTCATTAACTTTATATCCTGAAAGGGCACCAAATCCTCTTGCCTCAGCTGTGTTAGTTGGGGTAAAGCTGAATGTACATCTGAAGTAAAGAGCATTAGATCATCCACCAATAACACGATCTTTCTGGAGAATGCTTCGAACTTAAATGCCTTTATTCCCTCGTTCAGTCTCAAACTTTGGGCAAACAGGTCAATATACAGATCGAAAAGTATGGGAGAAAGAGGACAGCCTTGTCTTGTCCCCCTTTCTATCTTCACAGAGGGTGATAGGCTTTCATTCACTAAGATACGGGCTGTTGGGCTTCTACAGATCTTCTCTAGTGTACCTATCATTAATTTACCCAGTCCAAAATGATCCATTACCGCCATAAGATAGCTCCAATTAACCCAGTCACAACAGCGAGGGGTAGACCCTTTGTTGTGGCTAAATCGATGGTACCAATCAGGGCATGGTTCAACTCCCTCAAGTTTCTACCGGGTATAAAACCTTTTTGATCTTCATGTATTCGGTGCCCGACTACCTTGTTTATACCTGCTGCTAATATACTAGTAAAGATTTTATAGTCAGCATTAAGTAGAGAGATAGGACGGAATGATTGACATTGTAGAGGGTTTTTTCCAGGCTTCGGGATTAGCGTTATGACTGTATCATTCCATGACTCCGGTATAGGCATACCTTTTACCAGGATAGAGTTGAACAGTTTTATCCAGATTGGAACGATCTCATCTGCAATTACAGAGTAGATTTCACTAGGAATTGTATCGGGACCTGCTGCCTTGCCTTTCTTTATTTTCTTAACAGCAATCAGTATCTCGCTGTCCTTTATTTCCTAAGATAGACAACCTTGCTGTTCCAGAGCCAATTTAGGAAGTTGCTTTTTCTGGAGCCAAGCATCTATGTCTGCTCTGTTTGTTACAAGGTCCTCCGTACATAGATCCTGAAAGAACTCTCTAAAAGCCTCTCTTATCTTACTACTATCTTCGGTGGCATGCCCGATATTATCTATTTCAATCCTCCTAACATAATTTTGGTTCCTCTCTAGCCTTGCCTTCCACACCAACAGTTTAACAGAGCACTCCCCCTGTACTATGTCTCTAGCTCTACTTACTTCCCATTTTTGCTGAACCTTTTCTTCCGTCTTGACTCTAAATTTCATCTGCAGTTCCTCAATTGCTGCGACAGTCTCCTTCCTATCCTCTTCACTTAAACCTTCTCTCTTCAGCACCCTTTCTAAACCCCCTATCCTTTCCTCCAGACTAGAGAATTCCCTTCTCTCCTCCCTTGCCCAATTCACCGATATACCTTTGAGTGCCCCCCTTAACCAAGCTTTGTATGCGTCCCATACTACATTCAGGGGCGCCGATAACAAGTTCAAAGAAAAAAATTCTTCTGAGTCGTGTGCCAGTTCTGCAACCAACCCCCTCCTGTAGCAATATCCTTCTATTAATTGTCCATCTCCTAGGCCCCCGTGAGTCCTGTAGTTCAAATTTAAGAAGAATTGCCGCATGGTCTGAAAGGTGGATGGGGAGATGCTCTATTCCCACCACTTTCTCCACTTCCTTCCTATCCATAAAATAATAATCTAGCCTGGAGTAATGACTGCTTTCTTGCTATGGAAGGTATAGTCCCTGTTGTTCCCTTTAATTCTATGAAAAACATCACATAAGTTATAGTTTTCCAACATATCCACCAAATATGCCCTCATTTTCAGGGAATTAATTTGTATTCGTGTGGAGGATCTGTCCAGAGTATTATCTAAGAGAATGTTGAAATCTCCCCCTACAATTATAGGTGCTTTAAAATCCACCAAAGTCGAAAACATATTTGCCAGATGTGAACTATCGTCTATGTTTGGGCCGTAGTAACTCACTATCGTGAATAAGTTCTGACTTATTTTAACTTCCGCACGATCCAACTCCCCACCTCATCTGCCTTGTGGCGGACCAACTTGACCCCTGATTTAACTTTGACTATTAGCGCTACCCCTTTAGTACAATGCATCTGATCTGTGGCTATGATGTTTTCCATCCACTTTTGCTTTAAAAAAAGATCCTTACACTTCTGCTTCCTGAGATGAGTTTCTTGCAGCAAAATTATTTGTGCCTTTTGTTGCTTTAAGTAGTGCAGAATAGCATGGTGCCTCTTTTTAACCCTCAACCCATTCACGTTCCAACATAATATTTCAAAAGTCAACAACCCTTCACCCTCTGTGCTCATTTTTTTTTTAGGTTTAATTTAATTATTCGTTGCATTTTTATTATTTATTTTTTAAAACATTTTTGTTTAAGCGACGAGTACATCTGAACGGTGCTACTCTGCTGTACCAACTTGAGGACCTAAGTTTTAAAAACAAATGTCTCTTCTGCTCCCCACCCTTAGTGCTCCCCCCCTTAGAGCCCTCCCCTTCCTGCAACTAGGCCTATCCATGGCCTATTTGAGCTAACCCATGAGGTGGTAGTACAAAATTACTTTTCCTGGGTTTCCCCCCTCTTTACCTGAGTTAAGAAGTTTTCCACATCTGCAGGGTCGCAAAAATTATGCATTTTATTCTGCCACATCACCCTCAAAGTTGCGGGGAATTTTAACTGAACATTGTCGCCCAACGCTTTCAGTTCCCCCATTCTGTTTCCCAGCTCTCATTGCCTATCTGCAGTCTCTTTAGAGATGTCTGATCTGATCTTAAAGGTGACCCCCATTGCTTGCAGTGTTTTTTCCTTCAGGGCCGACCATAAGAGTCGACCAATATTAAGAGAAGCCAGAAACCTAAGGATAACCATGGAGTCAGACCTACACGTGATACCACTGAGTAACGTTACACAGAGTGCCTTCTACACAATGAAAACACTATGGGGCCGATTTCGATGTCAGACGGACCAGAGTCCGTCCCACATCGATCTGGAACTGGGACTGACTGACCTCCTGTCGGCGGTCCCAAACCAGCAATTAAGATGCGACCGAAAACTGTTTGGTCGCACTCCTATTCTTTACAATGGGAGCATGCATTCCGACCGGAATGCATGCTGTCATTGTAAAGTGCTGAGGTGCAGTTCATCCCTGCACCCGGTGGCAGGCACCTCAAGGTGCCTGCCACCGGATGCAGGGATCAACAGGGCTTCGGCCGTTATCTGGAGGCCTTGCACCCATGGGGGCCTTGCTGGGGTCCCCAAAGTCAGATTCCACAGTCTTTCTGTGTCGGAAAGGCTGGCACAGAAAGGCTGTTGAAATCCAACATCGTAATCCCTCGGGCGGAAAGAGCCGCCCTTGGGATTACTGGCCCCTTTCCGAATGGCAGACGGGCTCTCCGAGCCTGTCGGAAGCCTTTCGGAAAGCCCGTTCTATTTTCTTTCCGACCCACCACATCATAATGGGTCGGTTGGAAAGGAATCTGAACGGGACATTTCGATGCGGTAGGAAGGGCTCTGACCGACGGTCGGAGCCGTTTCTGACCGCATCGAAAACGGCCCCTATGCTGTATCTTCCTATACCATGAATACCAACAGAAAATGCAAGCCATGCTCACACTCATAATCTCCAAGCTTGACTATGTCAACAGCATATACTGTGGTGCACCCGCATTCACCCCACACAAAATACAACTCATCAAAAATGCTGCTGAAAGACGTCTTCTCTACCTTCATCCAAGAGAGCACATGACTTCAGTTATATAATCACTCCACTGGCTATCTGTTGTTACAAGGGCAATGTTCAAGGCACTTTGCATTGCCCATAATGGAAAAGGGCCCCTACACCTCCAAGTTAAATTCAAGCAAACCAAACACAACAGGACACTGCACTCCAGGCTTGCACCACTTATCACTGTACCGCCTCACAATAAGAAATCAGTAGTAGGCACTGCTTTCTCAGTACAAGCCGCCAACCTTTGGAACTCAATACCCGCCAGCATTCAAAGCATCCAGGTGTATATACATGTCTATACTGGTCACCGTCTCTTACCTGGAGAGATGGGAGGCCTTGCACAGATGATATGGAACCAATCCCACTTCCTGAGCAGACCTACCAGTTTGGCTCAATTGCGCAAGCTAGTGGTCTGATCATAAAAGGGGAGAGGGCCCTTGTGGATAGGTGCATAGATCCCCTGCCAAGTTGTCGACCTGTGAGGCAACTGACGTATGCGTGCACCTGGGTGAGTTGTGATGAAGTTCTCAAGGTAGGCACCTGGAGGATGAGTGGAAATTGGAAGCTCCTGATAGCAACTGTTCAAGGAACACAAGGGTTATTGCATCTTGTAGTTTAGTTCTCTTGTGAAGGAAATAGCGCGATGTCCTGTTTCTTCACAAGAGTAATGTGCCCTCACTCTTGCACCAGTCAAATGTCAAAAAGGTGCTCTCACACGCAATGCCAATGTCTATCAAACAACCAAAATATGTGCAAGAACAGAAAGTAACTTTGCACTGTTTATCTTTGTCTTAAAGGTTTCTTTTCTTTTACAGGTACATGTGATGGGCGAGACGATGAAGATCAGCAAAGCAGATGATGGCTTCAGGTAAGTGTCTGCTTCTTGAAGTAATTTGTGCTCTTGAAGGGTTGTATGAGCGCTGTGCGTGGGGAGGCTCTGAAAGAAGAGATGTTCTTGTGAAGGCTGTAATTAACAGCTGGGGAGTGCTGGTCTGACTTCTTTCACGTAGGCAGGAAACCAGCAGGCTGACAAATCTTTAGGCAAAGCAAGTTGTTTTGCCTTGGGTGTAGTTTAAATAGACAAGCTGCCGCCACCCCAAGGTTTCAGCAGGAGGTCTTCTGTGTGCACTTGGCACAAGGATTGAGTGATGACTCATGCGGCTCACAGCAGAAGAGTTCTATGTGCTTTGCCTGAGTGATGACTCATGTGGCTCACAGCAGGAGAGTTTTTAGTCCTTTTTGAAGGAGGCTCTCACTGCTGTCTGAGTCAGCACGCATCTGAGTCAGAGTGCTCAGTTCTTGAAACAAGGGCACCTTTGGCAAAAGGAAACAGTGAAGCATATAAACAAAAGAAAGAAGAGTGGGCATTTTAGATGGTACATAGTTGGGAAATACTGGGTGAGTAATGATTGAACGTGGATTTTACATGAACCAAATATTGTGAATGTGGGCCTCATGACCTGTGGGTTTAGCTCAGTGTAAGGGGGTTGGGGGAAAGGGGGTTGGGGTGATAGAGACAGGTCCCTGACAGTACCCTCTTGAAGAATGAGCCCCAACACTGGGAGAATGGGATGGGGTTTGGCAAGGTGAAGGACATAGAACACCTGAATGGGGTGAGAAGCATTGCATATGTTGGCTAAGGGTTCCCAAGATCAGGTTTTCCAGACCATAGCCCTTCCACAAGATAGTAAAATTGTCCCCTGGATCTTTTAGAATCCAGAATAGTGGCTGCTTAGTATTCCTCACAACTATCAATTAAAAGGGGTGGAGGTGGGGTGGCAAGATGGGTACCAGGGGTGACTGGCTTTATTAGGGAGACAAGAAACACTGGGTGAAGTTTAATGTGAGAGGGTAAGGAAAGGCGGATGGCCACTGGATTGATGATGTCAGTAATTGCATAGGGACCAATTAATTTGGGCAGGAAGGTTTTGTGACCATGTAAATTGAGGTTCTTTGTGGACAGCCAAACCTTATCTCCAGGAGCATATAGCAGTGCTGGATGACATTTCATATCAGCTGAGGCCTTTTAAACTTCCTTAGCTTGTGCTAGATTGTGTTATGCAGTGTGCATGAGAGAGTGTAGAAAAGCATGATGTTCTTGCACTGCAGGAGTGGAGAGGTTTTTCCCAAGGAGTGATTCGTGGATGATCACCATGTAGACAATAAAATGGTGACATACCAAGGGAAGTGTGTTTAGCATTACTGTGGGTGAATTCAGCTGCCCACAAACATGTGTCCTACTCCCCCCCTAGATCAAGCACGAGACACTGAAGATATTGTTCCATGGTTTGGTTAGCTTTCTCGGCTTGACCGTTAGTTTGGGGGTGTTGACTTGATGATAGGCAGGCATTCATTTTTAGAAGGTCACACAATGTTGTCTAAAAGCGTCAAATGAATTGAGATCCTCTATCGGTGATAAGGACAAAGGGTAAACTGTGTAATCTGACTATGTTGGTCATGAAAGATTGGGCCAGTTCTACAGAAGTGGTATTAAATGGGTCATTTTCGATAAAAATCTATAACTGTTAAGATGGTAGTATTTTCAGATTGTGTCTCTGGTAATTCTACTATGAAGTCCATAGATATGATATGGAAAGGATAGGACGTAACAAACTCATGGGGGATTGATGGCTACTCTTTCCCTGAGCACATACTGAACATCGTTTTCTATATTGTAGTGTATCTGTAGCCATAGAGGGCCACCAGAAATGTTGTTTGAGTTGATCTAAAGTTTTAGGGGCTCCTGGGTGACCTGCTAAGATTAAATCATGACACAATTGTAATGCTTGTTCTTGTAAATCAGCATCAGGTACAAATAAACACTGGTCATGCACCAACAGGCCATTTTTGACTACTATATTTTCCATTTTCTGAAGCCAGTTGTCCTGTGGCTTGTCTTGAATATGTGATCACAAGGTGGTTAGAAAGTCAGTTGTGATAATGACCCCTTGAAAGCAATTGGGGGATAAAATAGGAGAAGTAGTATATTCAGGCTTATGTGATTCCGACTGTCCAATTCGGGAAAGGACATCTACTTTGGCATTGTCTTTACCTGGTCGGACTTTATTACAAAATTATAATTGTTAAAAAAAAGTGGCCAGCGTAACTGTTTAGGGGTGAGGGCTCTGATGGACCGAAGAAATTTCAAATTTCCTCTGATCGGTGTAAATTGTTATTGGGTGTTTGGCTCCCAACAAGTATTGTCGCCATTCCTCAAAAGCAGCTTTTATGGCCAATAACTCTCTAGCTGCGATAGGATAATTACATTCTGCAGGCAACAATTTATGTGTCTAGAAGGCAATGGGATGCAAGCATCCAGTTTATCTATTTCTTTGAGACAGTATGTCTCCCAAGGCAGTCTGGGAAGCGTCCGCTTCCACAATGTATGGGTCATCTGGATTTGGGTGGGCTAAGATAGGGGCTGTGGTGAATTTCTTTTTGAGAATAGTAAATGCTTTTTCAGCATGTTCGTCCCACACAAAGGGTACTTTTTTGCATAACAAGTTTGTGATTGGGGTAATGGTCTTGGAGAACTGTTCTATGAATTGGCGACAAAAATTTGTGAATCCAAGAAATTGCTGAATTTCCTTCACCGTAATAGAGGAAGGCCAATCAAGTATGGAGACAATTTTCTTTTAATCCATGCCAATGTCTTTGGGGGTGATAACATATCCCAAAAGTTCTACTTCTGTGGTTTGGAAGATACTTTTTTCAAGTTTGACGTATAAGTCAATCACTTGGAGCTTCTGAAGAATGGCACGTACCTGCTGGGTGTGTTCTTCCTTTGAGTTGGAGTATAGCAGGATGTCATCTATATATACTACACAACAGATGTCAATGAATTTCCTAAAAACTTAGTTGCTCAAGAATTGGAAGGCGGCAAGGGCGTTACATAAGCCACAGGCATTTCTTGATATTCATAAAGACCAATTTAGTTCTAAACGCTGTCTTTCACTCATCCCCAGTGTGTACTCTCACTAAATGGTATGTTCCTCTAAGATATCATTTTGTGAAAATAACTGCCCTTTTTTACCTGATTCAATAACTCTGTATATCTGTTTTTGACTGTGACATTATTGAGGGAGCGATAGTCAATACACATCCTAAGTCTCCCCCTCGTTTTGAAATGAAGAACAAAGGAGAGGAGACCAGGGATTTGGAATGTCTAATAAAGCCATTTTCTAAGTATTCGTCCAAGTACTGTCTAAGATGTTCATTCTCCTTTTCTGTGAGAGAGTAAATACAACTACACAGCAAATTTGCTCCAGGGACCAGGTTGATTTGGCAGTCAAAACTGTGATGTGGTGGTAGAGTGCTGGCCCTTTTCTTATTGCAGATGTCAGCCTGATCAGAATATTGCACACTTAATTCCCGTAATGGTATACAATATGTGGTGTTTCAACGCATTCTTCATTATGCTCCTGTGGGTGATAGCAATGTTTGGGACAAAGGAATGAGTTCAAGGTAAGTGTTTTAGCTTTCCAATCTATGGTTGGGTTATGGCGATAAAGCCAGGGCAAACCTAAAATAAGGCAGAATTGAGGGGTGTCTATTAGATCGAAGCAAATATTCTCCTGATGTTGGACAAGACCTGTCATAACGAGCTGTACGGTCTGAAACCGTAACATTCCAGAGTCAGTTCCTGCCCATCCTCAGCTCTGACTACCTCAGGATTGTCCTTGTGGAGTGATTGAATGCCCAGTGATTTTGCATACTTAATGTCCATAAATGTGCCTGTGGCACCGGAATCTACTAAGGCTTCTACTTGCCGGGTGGTCCCTGACAAGGAGGTTAGAGCTAGAGGCAAACTGAGATGATGTATTGTTAGGCCAGAAGATGTCTTGGAGGTTGATTGCAGAGATCCACCCAGTAGGTCAACCTCACTACCTACCGAGTTCCTTCGTTTCCCATCACCTCTGCAGATTTTACTGGAAATAAGGCGGCACTTGTTTTAGACCAATTTGTTTTAGACGTATGAGTGGGGCACTCCTTTACCAAGTGATTGATTTTTGCGCAATATAAACATTGATTCAACTTCCGGCACTTCTCCTTTTCCTCTTTAGTCAAGGGTCCTCTAACTCCACCATTTTGCATTGGTTCGTCTGCGTCAGTGGTTTTTTATGCTGCTTTAGCCCGAGTCTTAACCATGATCATTCTAGTATCTAAAACATGTTTTCCCTTTTCTCCTTTCCTTTCTAATAAATGGTGGTTTTATTTTACAATGAGATCAATAAACTCACCACAATCCTCTGGTGGTACTGCAACTTGGGACACTAGATCTTTTAGCTCATTGCACAAGCTGTGGTAGAATACAGAGACTCTGTTGTTTTCCGGCCAAGCTGTTTTTGCAACTAGGCAGTTAAAGGAGTATGTAATGCAGCAAATCTGAAGTTCCTTGTTTAAGGTTCAAGAGTTCATT
The DNA here is from genome assembly GCA_963921515.1 of Calotriton arnoldi. Lineage (NCBI taxonomy): Eukaryota > Metazoa > Chordata > Amphibia > Caudata > Salamandridae > Calotriton > Calotriton arnoldi. The sequence continues at coordinate 202,814 of CAWUFW010017202.1, forward strand.
ATCTGCTGCCTGAACAAATGCGTGTTTAGCAAAAAGGCGATGCACAGCTTCCTTGAATTCCCCAAAATCATACCCCAAATGTTCATTACTATCAACAAAGGGTATTGACCATAAATCTGCATCTCCTCTCATGCAGGAGAAGATAAAGGCAACAGGGAGCTGCATCGTTAAGGAAAGGTGTTAGCCTAGCCATAAAATGTAGATGCCATTGGTTCATAAAATTTGAGTATTTAGCACTATCGCCATAAAAATATTCCGGTGGTGCTAACGGAACTAGGGTAGGGGTAACTACGCGGATTTGTGTGGGTGTGGCCTGACAAGCTAGCATCGCCCATCCACTAGTTACAAACGGCACTGGTTTTACATATGGGAAGCCTTTAGGTCTTGCTCCCCCCCATGGATTGTCTGCTTGACTATTCACTTGGCTTTGTAGGGAGGTGAGATTGTGATGTATGGCACGATTTTCATTCTGCACAACAGTTAGCATATGCCCTATATCCCTCAATGTGACATCAGGATTGTCCATGTCGTCTGGGTAACGTTTTATTCGTGGACCGTGCCAGCTGTCTGGGTTACTTGGGAGGAGCAAAGATTACTATGGGTTGGTGTGGCCCTCAAATACCCCCCTGTGGTTACGGCCCTGTGCATCTGGTGGCGATTGTTGAATAATAGAATATGGCTCTGTATAAATGCAGGAGCATGTAGAGACTGCTATTCTAAAACAAAGGGTGCCTTTGTGATGTTCATAAGGCAACAAGCTAAAACTGTGTACTTGGTGGAAAACAATTATATATGCCATCAGATATTCCACCATTCATTTATGTAAATATTTGCATTCTTCTATAACTGTAAACTTTAAGATAATGTACTTAAGTCTTATTTCCGGACTTGTATAGAGACTTTTGTTGTGCTTATAAAGACTGTGTGTATGGAAGCTTACATTAGAATATATACCTTACTTAATGTTTGCTATTTGAACTTTGCATTTAAGACTGTTAAGCCTGTTTGTTAGTATGTTGTAGGCACATTTGGATATAAATACAAATTTGAAGAAGAAAAAATGTATCTTGCTGCACTTTTCTTTCTTGCCATCATATTGATCATGAAAAATGAAAAACAATAAATGTGATGTATTTTTCAAAAAACAAAGTACCCTGACAGAGATCAAGGGAAAATACAATTATAAGGAAATTGGTTCTGCCCATCAAATCTGCCGGATTATTTTATTTTTGACCACCTGTTATGTAACCTTTTTACTGTCAATGAGCCTCACAACCTGTGACTCACCCACGGTAAACTCATGGTATATGGACTACACTTGTTTACCACCAGTATCCGCTTTTTAAGATAAGGCTGCTGTGACACAGCATAGGTAAGGGGCACTTGGCTGGTTACATGTGAACACATGTGCACACTTGTGCACATATGTGAGGGCTGTGCGTGGGAGACTTCTGTCATGCGCAATCTGCTACTTGTGAATAGGTGGCCTAGCACAGAAGGGATTCTGCAGGATTAGTTATTGAACTGGGATAGACCTCATATTGTTAGGGTACACTGATAGGGAAAGTCAGAGTGGTTTACTGTCTTGTCTGCAGTGCCACTCTATTATACACCTATGGGGAGGGCTGCCTTAGAGTGCAGATTCGATTCCCTTTGACCTACAGAGACCAGTGACACATTGAATTGGGGTGTAACTTGTACAGGAAAATCAATTCTGCAAGTTCTAAAAAAGATATCTGTACAGTGTATGGGTCATCCAGGAACGTCATATTTCTCTGGCTCATCTCAGGATCAGATCTCAGGCCTTTTGCCACCCTGCTGTGCTAAGTTAATTACATTTCTCTTCAGCAAAAAGAACAAAGCCCTCCACACACAAAGGGAGCAATTAACAGTACTTGACTCCGCTCCTGAGGAGGAAAGGGGTAGGAATGAAGGATCTGCATCAATTATTCAGCTGTCACACTGTGCCAGGGATGGGCCAGCCCAAGCCCACTGATCAAAGGAGGGAGCCCAGACCTCTGGAGCCAACATAGAAGGGGACTCCCTTTGAAGATTTGCCGGGAAAGGTCCTGGCAGTAATGTCAGCAAGGGACAGAGCTGAGGCCCCTAGGCAAGGTGTGGCAAGTTCTCCTGGGTGACGCCATTTTGAAATGTTCCAGCAGGCTGTGCAGGAAGTTTGGGACAGAGGCAGTGGTGGGTGGTGACCCTCAACACTGGAGGGCCGTTGAGGGAACCAAGAGCCAAACTCAGTAGAGGCCCAAAAAAATTAAAAAGTATACTTACCTGTATTCCCCTCGACTGTCTTTTTTTTCTTTCTTCTTCTCTCTCAGGGCGACAGCACATCGTGGAGCTCAGGCAACCCCCTTCTGCAAATTCAGATGCTTCTCTCATGCTGCAGATGAGCAGCATAAGAGCAGTGCCAGGATTGGCTGGAGCAGGCTGCCGTGATGCTCCAGCAAGCACAGGAGGCATGTTCCTGCTCTCCACCCAGCTGTCTGAGACAGCTAGGTGGAGAGGTTTACACTGCGCATGTCAGGCTGGCCATCGCAAGACAGCCGGCCAAAGTGACTTGCACAGTGTAAACTGGTGGAGGGAGCACCACTCCCCTGCAGCCAGTCAGCAGCAGCCCCGCCACCAAACACTGCTCGGACTGGGAGCAGTGAAAAATAAAATGGTAATTCATTTTATTACCATTTTAGTTTTGATGCACTGGCAGCAGGGGGCCACGCTCCTCTGCCCTAATGGGGGGGCCATCACTGGACAGAGGCGGCGAGGCGATGTGTCCCTCCAGGGTAGCCCAGAGGTGCCTCCCTGCTGGAACCTCCCACCCCTACTTAAAAGGTCTTGCGCAAGGGGGTGAGCACTCTCTTGGTTGTGTTTTTCTGCTGGACACTGAGACTGGAGGCCGCTGCCATGGACAATTGGAAGGAAGAACCCCCTGATGCCCTTTGGACTAAGGACTCTAAGTTCAGATGACCCCAGGGCCAGTGGGGCTCTCCCCAGGATCAGGGAAGCCGGTCCCCTTATGCCCCCTTTAGGACTATTTGGGAGAAAGACTAGGCGTCTGCACCAAGGAGGAGAGAGGCCCGGAGGATACAAAGGAGAAAGGCTGGCACAGGGAGCCAGTGAACCCAGTTCCCTGTGAAGTTCATGGCCTTTGAGGCCAGGAGGCCTAAGGAAAGTGCTCAAGGTGGCTAAGGTTCGACACCAGGCTTAAAACGGTCCCAAAAGCGTACAAAATGACCCAACGGGCCGAGATAGCATTAGAAGGATTTTGACCTTTGACCCCAGCACAATCCGTAAGCACGTGGAGCTCTGCCGCCTGCCTGTTTTCAACCCACGGGGTGGGCCAGGGCCCGGGAATCACCGTAGGGGAAGTCCTTCAGTTTTTATGCTGGGAGGGGGCATGCATGGGGCCCCCTTCCCAGCATCCCATGGGCCTGGGGACCCCATTGCCCACCCCCAGACCAGTTTCATGAATAGGGGGCCCGGGACCCCAATTATGGACCTCCGATAGCGGCAAAGCAAGGAAGTGCCATCGCGTTTCCCCTGCAAGAGGATAGGGAAGAAGGAGCCCATATTCCAGGGCCCCAGGGCAAAGAAGATGCACTTCCCCATTAGTCGCTGGCCCTCCCCGCTCCCCATGCCCATACCTGGGGGGAGCGGGAGGCCAAAACAAGCACTAGTGCCTTATCCACAGGACCGAGCAGAGCCAAAGAAACCTGCGGCAGGACGCGGGGAGACGGTGGGGGTAGGCTGGGGTGTGCTCCCTGGGCTGTGCCCCAACATGGCAGTCCACGGGGTACCTGGGTGGGACCTGGCACCCCCAAAGGAAAAAGGAAAGGCAGCAGCAACAAGAAAACAAGAAAGGAAACCGCAGCAGCTCTCCCCGAAGCACCCGAAGAACTGCTCCGGAGGAGCGCCCCGTAATGCCCTGCAGGGCCTGAAATGACAAAGCCATTTCTGCCACTTATGGTGGCCTCAGGACAACAGGGCCACCACCAATGAAATAAAAAAGAGTGTAGGGGAACTGCAGAGGCGACACAGCTCCCTCCTGGGCCCAAGGAGTTGTTTATTAAAAAAGTACTGACCCTAAGTTTGAAGGATTACAGAAAGGATGAATAACCCACAATTTCTTTCAGGTTTTAAGCTTTCCTAAAGCTGTACCATGTGCCCTACAGCAAGGAATGCAGTGTCCTCTAAGGGCAAAGTCTATGGATGCAATTACCATGGTTTAAAGTTGTTTAACAAGAGTATATGTTGCACAGCGGTTTTGTCAAAATGTGATGTCCTCTAGAGCTATGTTTATAATTGTGTTTTCAATGTTGAAAGTATATAAAAAGCACACAGGTCCATGAGAAATGCATATTTAATTTTGTTGTAAATGGTTTATTGAAATAAAATATGTGGACAGTACTTACTGATCATAAGGTATATGCTTTAGTATCATTTTCAAATGCTTTAGTGAAAGAATAATGTTGACAGTTATTATTGATCAAAAGGTATATGGTTTATTAACAGTAATAAGTGCATTGACACATGAGTATTTTTTATTATTGCATTTTCTCCTAAAATGATGATAGTCTGACATGTGGTTTGTTGGTCTGGACGCCATTAGGTGGTAAGAGGCGATCATGTAATGTCATCACACAGTATTTTCATCAGCCTTAAGTATATTTGTAAATTACTGCCTAGTATTGAGTAGTGTATGTGCAATAAATGTACTTTTCCAAAAGAAAAAGCACAGACTGGATAATCATTTATTGAGTGTTATTATTGCGTGCCAGAAAATGGTGATTACTAGCCCACACCACCGCCATTGAGTAGGCCTTAAACTGCTCTGCTCCGCTACCCTGAGATCGTCAAGCACTACAGTGGGGTGTTTGGTTCCCAGTGAAGGGCAAATGTGGACCTATTACTTGTGCAGGCCACACAACTAACGGCCCATTTCCTTACAACCATCACTAACTAATTTGGGTTGCCAGCGAGCTACAAACAGAGCCTAGCATCCTTGGCTTCCGAAAGTCAAGACACGGGGTAGAATCCTACTAAATGGCTAGATAAAAATATTAGTTTTGCTTTTCACCTTCTTTATTTATGTATTCAATGCCAACCAGTATAAGAAAAAATAAGAGCCACCCTATGGAGCCATGCTTTCACCCACCCTATTGTCAATCATGTTGAAACCTGCTGAGCTTCCACGAGGAATCTGCATGTCACTTGGTGGCGACAAGTATTGCCCTAACTATTGGTTCTTTTGTTCTGCACTATAGGGCTTATTTATGAGAGCCCTGTGTCACTTTTACACCAAGTAAAGTGGTACGTGCGTGACGCAGGACTCTGATTCAGATTTATGAAGTCAGGCAAAGCCACCCTGCGTGACTTTGAGTGGCCTCATAAATCTTGAGTAAGGCAACGCAGCACAAATCCCTGCGTCACCTTACTCTGCACCTGGGAGGCGTTTCATGGGAGTTGTGGTGGGTTTTCCCATGCACCACCCATGAATTTTGACACTGTAAACCTGGGGAAGAGCCAAGTCCTTACGCCTCCCGAGGTAAGGCATTGTAGTGGTGTATGGGACCAGTTTACACTGTCTTTGGTGTTAGAACAAATAAAGTTTTATTGAGTATGGAAACAATAGGTAAATTTAAAAAAACTGGAGTTGAGTTCACTCTCGTCTTGGATGGCTGTGCTTGATAGGGACGGGCCTTCTCTCTCTTCAACCACACCATGTCTCTCTGGATGCCCAACGAGATGCAGGGCAAACAAGAAAACAAAAAAACAAGTAATTAACAAGGGGCATTCCTTTAGGTGATGTTTTTGTGGTGGAGAGGAGGTTCTGTGACAACACTACCCAAACACACACATGCACCACCCACATTCGTTTTTTGTTTGTGTGCCGTCACTCCCTGGTGCCCCACCAGCCCCACCAAAAGTAATGGGTAGTCTTTGAAACTTGCATTTGACCACTACCCGTCTCCTGGGTTGTGGTGTTGGAGTCAGCGGCGTCTAATGTACTTTTCGGGTTGCTGGTGCTTCTCGGGTCATTCGGGTCGCAGCTGGTGGAATAAAGCGACTCTCCTCCGAGGTCCTCTGCCTTGGTCTCTGTGGTGCGCTCTTTTACCCTCGAGGTTGTGTTCCTGATGTCAACAGGAAGTCCTCTTGGCCGCTCGTCTTCCGACGATGCGATCCTCTTCCCCGGCTCCAGGCTGTTCACTTCTTCTTCCTTAGCGTTCTCCCCTTAGCCTCCCTCGCGTTCTTCCTGGTTCTAACACCGCTCCTCCTTCTCGCGCTCCCTTTGACTAAAAAGGGGGCGTGGTCTCTTGTCTGCTTCAGGAAAGGCTGGAGTGCTTTTCGCTTCCTGGGCTCAGCTGGGAATGTCGCCCATGTTGCTTTCCGGACCTTTCTCACATAGCTCCCCCCCTAGGAATGGTAGTTGTGGCCATTCAGCTGAAGGGTATCTGGAAAGGTAGTCAGCCCCAATCTGCATTTTCCCCTGGATGTGGAGGGCCTGAAAAGCAAATGGTTGCAACGCTAAGAACCAGTGTAAAATGCGGGGATTGGAGTTCTTGTTTTGTACTAACCAGGTCAGGGGTGCATGATGGGTGAGGACCAGAAATTTACATCACAAAAGATAGTATTGGAGGGCTTCTATACCCCATTTTATCGCAAGGCATTCATTTTCAATCGTCGAGTAATGTATCTCTCTGGAAAACAGTTTCCTGCTGATGTACAAAATGGGTTTTAGATCTCCCTGTGTGTCTGGCTGAGATAAGACAGCCCCTAGGCCCCGCCCTGATGCGTCCGTTTGGAGTACAAAGGTTTTGGTAAAATCTGGGCAGTGGAGGACTGGTTCCCTACAAATGCAATCTTTTAGGCCTTTGAAACTCTCTTCATGGTCTTGATTACAGTGGGCTATGCGTGATGGGTATTTGTCTGTGAGGAGGTCTGTGAGGGGGCTTGCTATGGTGGAGAAATGGGGAACAAATCTGCGGTAATACCCAATAAACCCCAGGAAGGACTGTATATCTTTTTTTGTTCTGGGAGTGGGTATTCTTTGAATGGCTTCAACCTTATCCTTCTGCGGTTGTATGAGTCCCTCTTGTATGGTGTATCCCAGGTATTGAATTTCATTTGTGGCTAACAAGGACTTCTTTGGATTTATAGTTAGTCCTGCTTCCTGTATTCCCTTAAAAACAAAGGCCAGATGTTGTAAGTGTTCCTTCCAAGTAGAACTAACAGGCATTTGCAAAGCAATAGGTCTCGCAATTGCGAGAGTTTAAGCTATTGGCATTGTAAATGACAATGCCTTTTATCTATGTTTTAAAAACCAACACGTAAATAAAAGGCATTGTCATTTACAATGCCAACAGCTGAAACTCTCACAAATGCGATATCTATTGCATTGCAAATGCTTGTTCTTTATGTTTGGAAGACCAAGCATATTACAAAACAGTTACCCCTGGTACAACTCTAATAAAACAAGAATGCTGCCGAAGCTTCTTCTGCTGTCGCCGGGAGACAGATGGCCCATAAAGAACTGGTCCCTTCAGCCCTCTGTTCTTTGAAAGTGCGATCAGTGAGGGGCTGCAGCTGCCTGTTCGTAAGCACAAAGAGGAAAGGAAGGCGGGGGTGGGGCTGTGGGAGCCCGTTCTGACACTGGACTCGAGCTGGGCTGCTGCTGGAGAGTCAAGCAAGGAGGCCCCACACCCGCCGCAGCTACGGGGGAATGACATCTGCTTTAGGGAAAGTAAAGAAATAGAAAAAAATGCAATTTTTTTCCATTTCTTTGCTGCTGAAGCAATTGCAGCAACCGCGTTTTAGCTTAAAATGTTTAAAGCTAAAGCGCGGCTGGCAGCATTGTAACAGAAATGCAATGTTTTATTTAATTTTAGGTCAACCAAGAGGTTCCCTAGCATTGTCGGTAGCGTTGATAATTTATCAATAATTGGGGCACAAAAGCAGTCGGTTTGCAAAAGTTGGGTGGCTTGTGCAGCTTCTTGTCCCCTTTTGATGAGGCCATTAAGATCTGCAAGTTTCCCCTCTATCCCGGAGGTGAATTCTGCCAATGTATGGAGAACCGTTAACTGCATGTCTAATTTGTCAGATTGATATTGCAGTGCTGTTGCTGATAACTGGATAGTGTTTAGTAAAGTTGCCCAGAATGTTTCTGATGGGGCATTGCTCCCTTCTCTGTGCGCACTAGTCGCTTTCCTCTGCAGGACGGTTAGCGATGGGTTTTAGATTGTATGAGGCCACTAGATCTTCCCATTCTTGTGGCGCGAGGAAAGTCATATCGCTGTCTGTAATGCGCAAGTCCTTGTGAGACAAAAGTAGGGGGAAGTCGGCTTGATCGATTTCCTTCTGCTGTTTTGAAGCCGTAAGGGTGCTCGTTGGCCTTAATGGAGAGCTGTTTTTTGGCTGGGATATTGTAATCCTGGCGTCATGTCCTTTCTCTGATTTCCGCTCGGGAGAGGGACCTGAGTGGTCCCTCAGGCACCTCGGGTCGTTAGGTCCCTGATGTGCTTGGGTGCTTGCGGGTTCTATAGCCCTCTCGTTCTTGATCCCACTAAGCTTTATTTTCTGGTCCTGTGGACTTGTTGATGGGCTATCTTTTAGATTGCTGGCCCCCACGGCCCCCTCAGTTGTTTGTCCTCCTAGAGATCCATTACCCGGTGGGCTTATTGGCCAGCTTGTGCTGAGCGTTCTGTGCCTTTTATCCATGTGTATGTCCGCAACTATGACCTTTGTAATTCCCAATGGTTGGATTGAGGGATGTTCTAATTTCCACGGTTGCAGAGGGGATTGCAAGCCCTCAGTGTCCTCATTTTTTGTATAGATTGCTTTGCTAGGATCTTTTAAAAATGTGAATTTAGTGTAAATTTTTGGCTGGTACGTGCATGGGTTCTTTCTTTGAGGTACCCCCTCAATATTTATGAGCTCTTCTGTTTTATCTTTCTTCTCCCTTTTTATTGCAATGTTTGATTGATTTACGTTTTTTGTTCTTTTATGGCTCCTGAGCTACCATCGTTGCTAGCTTCTATGCCAACTGTCGAACAGAAACTAATATCTTTATTAATGATTTTACTGTCCTTGATCTCATTAGTTTCAATGATGTCGTTATTTGTAGCTTCCATGTTTCCACAGTCTTTTAATGCAACCTCCCTTTTATTCCGTTTAGATGTTGGCTTTATAAAAAAAAACATGCAGCCGTGTTCGGAATCGCAAGGGAACAAAAGTATAGTGCAGTGCCATTATTAGTGCTAAAGGCTGCCGCACGAGTTAAATAAAAAAATAAAATAAATCATTGTGGGAGAGCGTGCCCTGACTGCAAAAGCAGGCAGGAGAAAGCCCTTCGAGAAAATAGTGCTTGGAGGATGTAATTGAAGCATACTGTGTAACAACCAAGTAAAAGGTCCAGTCCTTAAGGGCGGTAACAAATGGAAACAAGGAGGTACTAAGAAGGGACTAACAAGCCTCATAATGAATCGGAAGCCAGCGTTTACGAAAGACAATGACACAAGCCAATGACAAATATGGGAGGAGAGTGGGCGTGGCTTCTCTCCCATACTGTACTACAGCAGTCTCGCAGAGGGAGCAGTGCCTGCGCGCTGTCGCTAGGCTCGACCTAAAAATGACTATATCGTCCAAGTAAGCTGCCGCATAGATTTTATGGGGTCTAAGAATTTTATCCATAAGGCGCTGGAATGTTGCTGGGGCTCCATGCAATCCGAAGGGGAGAACCTTAAAGTGATATAAACCTGAGGGGGTAGAGAATGCGGTCTTTTCCTTAGCTTGGGGAGCTAAAGGAATTTACCAGTATCCCTTTGTCAGGTCAAGGGTGGACATGAACTTGGCCTTCCCGAGCTGCTCAACAAGTTCATCAACATGCGGTATGGGATACGTGTCAAACTTAGTGATTTTATTCACTTGTCGAAAGTTGATGCAGAAGCGTAGGCTGCCGTCAGGTTTGGGTACTATAATGATTGGGGAACACCAATCACTCTGGGATGGTTCTATTATATTAGGCTGTAGCATGGCAGTTTCTTCCCTCTCAATGGCTTAACTTTGGGCTGCTGGTATGTAATATGGTTTTAATTTTACTACTTGGGGGCCGATTCCGATTCAGGCCAGAAATCTCCCGACCGAGCCGGACCCGGAGAGATTTCCGACCGAATCGGATCCTAGCAGCCCGACCGAACGAGTACGATGCGCACGTATGCTATCGGACTCGATTCGGTCGGACTCCCATTGAAGTCAATGGGAGCCAGTCGTACGACGCGTACACGGGCTCCCATTGACTCAATGGGCACGATGCGAACAAGGGCGCCCCCTACAGCGGGTTCGCGTCGATGCGGGTCGCGCCGTACAATCACGTGTAGGGGGACCCATGGGTCCCCCCTGTGTGCGACTCGCATCCCTACGCTTCCAGGGGGTTCCGACACGGACCCCCAAAGTGCGGCTCCGACAGCTCCTTGGAGCCGGACTGCGCGAGTCGGTCGGAGCGTTCGAGGTGCGCATCGTACTTACCCGGCCGGGGAACGTCTCCATTGCGCGGTGCGAGTCGTCCCCGTGCGAGTCGGTCAGAGCGGTCGGGTCCTGCGAACGAGTCGGTCGGAGATTTCGCGAGCGCACGCATCGTACTCGCTCGCCCGGACGCACGTACGAATCGGTCGGGAAATAGGGCTCCAAATCGGATCCGGTTAAGCCGAATCCGATTCGGTGCCCTACCGGCCGAGATCGGAATCGACCCCTTAGTCTTTTAAGGACACTATACCATGGTAAACAAGAGGGGTTAGGCCTGTGTACTTCTCTAACAAAGTGAGTAGCTGCTGTTTCTGGGAGCTGTCTATGACAGCCCCGATATTTACCACACTATCCTCGTCTTCTGGACGAGAAAATAAAGGAATATCTACCGGGGTACTGGTACTAACATGTAGTATAGGTGTCTGTTCTTTCCTAGAGAGAAGGGGTTCCTCGCACTTTTTTAAGAGGTTAACATGATATATTTGTCTTCCTCCTGCTCGGAGGGGTAAAACTACGCTATAGGTAACAGGAGTGATCTTCTTCTCAATAACATAGGGTCCTTGCCAGTGGGTCAGGGGTTTGTTGTCTGTGGAAGGGAGTAGGATGAGTACCTTGTCCCCCTTTTCAAACTCTCTTAGTGAGCTCCCCCGATCATAATACCTTTTTTGGCTCTCTTGTGCTTCTTTCAGATGATCGTGTACTAAACTCCATAACTGAGAAAGGGTGGTTTTTAGGTTATCTATGTATTCAAATATGTGGTTTCCCTCTTCCTCCTCATTTTCCCACTGTTCTATTGCCATCTCCAGGAAGGATCTTGGCTTTCATCCAAACACTAACTCAAAAGGGGAGAATCCCGTGGATCATTGTTCATGCGTCCTTATTGCAAAAAAGACTAGGGGTAGGCATCTGTCCCAATCTTTCCCGGTCTCTGAAATGACCTTACGTATCATATTTTTAATAGTTTTATTGTAGCGCTCCACTAAACCATCAGTCTGGGGATGGTATACTGAGGTTCTGTTTGATTCTTAACACTTTACAGATGTGAGACATGAGGTGGGACATGAATGGGGTCCCCTGGTCAGTTAGTGTCTCCGCGGGGAACCCAGCCCTTGAGAAAAAGGAGATCATGGCCTGGGCTACATAAGAAGTGGTCATACTAGTTAGAGGAAAAGCATCGGGATATCGGCAAGCATAGTCGACCAGTACTAATATATAGCGGTGACCTCTTGCAGTGGGGGAAAGTGGTCCCACTAACTCTCTTGAAGGGGACATCAATGATGTGGAGAGGGAATAAAGGGGCTTTTTTTTTACATTGGCTGGATTCATGCATTGGCACTTTATACAGGATGCACAATGCTTAGCAACATCCCCATAGACCCCGGGCCAATAAAACTTTTCTGTCAGAAACTTAAGGTTGTGATCCTTTCCGTAATGGCCCCCTCCTATTTGCCTATGTGCGAGGTGTAGCACTTGTTCTCTAAAGGAGGTGGGGACCAATAATTGACGGACTTGAGTCGTTCCCCCTTTTACTCCTCTGTACAGTAAACCCTTTCGAATAAAAAATAGGGTCCTACCTGTTTTGGCTCTTGTTCTCACACTCTTTCCCAGGTAGTGGTAGTATTTATTTATTTGTTGATTATTTAAAATCATTACAAACAGCAAAGTACACATATAAAATAAAATTAAAATAGGATTAGGACAATCAAATAAAAGACAAAAAAATGCATGATCCCTTCATAAATATTTTGTAACTATAGTGTACATTTATATTCAAGCAAGATCTACAAATAATCATCAACATAAGTTATTTAGCAGCGAATGATCGGCAATCAAGAAATAAAGTGCTTTGTGCTAGCTGCCATTGTTTACAATATACTATACAATATTCTCCAAAAAGACTTTAAAACTATGTGAGTTTACAAAAGATAAAAACAGCCATAATAAAATTGCATTTGGAGCAACGTTAGCAATAAAGTGCAGTTGTGCTGGAAAACTTTTAGCAACAAATAATAAAATATCTTATGCTAGCAGCTAAAATTATCAATATGCCATGCATAACTCTAGAAGGAAACTTTAGTAAAATTGCAATTGAAACATCATTGACAATAAAAATGCATTTAAAAATGGTTATAAAAGTTATCACATTCAGTTAACAGTATTACGAAGTTTCCTTTCAGCTATAATAGTAAACTTAACAAATCGGGAGATAAGGTAAGCGTTGACACCGCTAAGGCAAAAGATGATGGCATTTCTACAAGATCTTACCCCCAATTCATTAAAAATAGGCTTTAAGATGGTTTTCCGCTCTACTAACAATTGGGGGCATAAAGTTACTATATGCACTAAAGTTTCCTCACTGGACCCACATAACCTACACAAATTGGAAGGCCATTTATTTTCCCATTTTGGGATTCCATCTTTAGTCGGATATCTTCCGAACCGTAGTAACATAAATTTATTCTTAATTAAGGGATTTAAGTAAAACGACAGATATGGTTGGGGAGCCAATTTACCAAAGGAGTTTACAATTGAGCATAAATGATTTTTTCCCCTAAGTTCATCTTTATCTATTAAAGTCGACAAAAAAATGGCTGATTGATTGATTAATTTTTTATAGACAATTTTACTGCTAATTTCATCTTCTAAATTTGGGCAATCAAAATTACATAGGCATTCTTTTAGGAATGTTTGCCAGCTGCTCGCATACTCATTTCTCATCATCTCGAGCCAACACTGGTTTGCAAGAGAACCTTCTTCAGCACGAGACAATGACAATAATGTTTTTAAAAATGTAGATTGTCTAGCTAAGATTTGTCTTTTTAGGCCAAATTCTAATCTTATATTGGCACGGCTAATATATCTGGGTATCTTAAAAACTGATTTGTAAGTTCTTACTTCGATGTCGTCAAGGATTTTTGCGTCATTGCCACGGAAGATAATAGAACCGTAATCTAAAGATGGTATCAATTTTGATTTCATAACCTTCAACAGATGGTCATAATTTGGGCATGCTATCTTGTCCCTCAGTTTTCTAAAGGCAAATGACAGTGATGTGCCCTTAGCCTCGAGGTTATTAAAATGCTGCCTAAACGACATATTATCATCAAATGTGACTCCTAGATATTTATACGATTTTACACATTCAACGACCAAACCATTGATATTCCATTCTTTCAATCCTAATTTCGTTTTCCCTACAGTCATTATTTTTGTCTTTTTAATATTTATTTTAAGTCCATTTTGGGTAACATATTGATTAAAAGAATGTATTAGTCTTTTTAATCCTATGACAGATTGATTTAATAAAATAGTATCATCGGCATATTGTAGGTATTTAATCTCCTTGCCTAAAATTGCGGGAGAATGGGCATTAATATGTTTAAGATGAGTTGGGAGGTCAGACATAAAAAGATTAAAAGACAAGGAGCCAGGACACAACCTTGTTTCAGTCCAGTATTAGTCTCAAGACGACGAGTTGTATGTCTTCCATCGCCGACTTTGATCTGTACCCATGTATTAGAGTATAACAATTTAATCATATTTAATAAGGTGTTAGATATGCCCCAATCGGTCAACTTCGCCCATAACAAATTTCGCGGTACAGAATCAAAGGCAGCTTTTAAATCAATGAAACAAATATACAACTTTTGTTTCCTGTATTTGGCCCTATCACCTAGTAACGTCAGTAAAATCAAATTCGTATTGGTCGATTCCCTCTTCTAAAACCAGTTTGTAAATTTGGAATCAAATCCTTCCTCAAGGCCCATGCTTCCAGTTCTTCCAAGAGGCAACTGGCAAATATTTTGGCCTCTACATCCGTTAAAGAGATTAAACGGTAATTAGCAGGGTTATCTTGGGGACCGCTTTTATATATCGGTTGGATGATACTTCCCTGCCATGACTCAGGAATAGAGCCAGATTTAAGCACATCATTGAATAAGGATGTTAAAACCTCAGGCCAATACTTTAAATTTGTTTTAAAAACTATATTAGGGATTCGTTTGGGCCGGGGGCTCCATTTGATCTGATGTTTTTTATTGCTTTTTTTACTTTCTCTACCGACCATGGCTCATTGTCGAATAGACTCAATGTATCGTGAGCATTTGAGCCTGACCCACCGACTTTTATCTTTCCTTGAGACTCGTAATGTGCAAAATCAAATTTATTAGGGTCAGACTGGGTAGCATGGAGATTATTAAAAAAAGTTGCCCAGCTCGATTCTTCAATGTTGGCACTATTACCTCTATAATTACTGAGTTCAAGATTATTAATGATACCCCAGAATGACCTCGAGTCTTTAGATTTACAAGAAAAATGTAATTTAGCCCAAATTCCTAAATAGTACGCTCGTTTAGCCTTCCATATCTCATTCTTATATCCCTTTTTCAATTGTTTAATTTGTTCAGACACTAAGAAATTAGGTGTTCCTTTCACTTTTCTATACAATGCTCTTATTGCTCTATTAAAACTTCTTATAAGGTAAAGTAACCGGTTAGAAAACCACCCTGGTTTATTTGAAATCAAAGTTACACCTTTTGATTTTTTAGGGTTTGGAAAACTGTCCACAAGAGCAGAACACAAACTGGGCCAGAGGGCAACCATGGATTTACCTTCGACTATTGCGTCTTGAGCATTTAAAATTAAACAAGAAAGAACTTTCAATATATCTTTTTCGGATCTCTCATTCCATATTAACCTTTTAAGGTTAAATGGAGTAGGAGCAGTTTTAATTATTCTTGTTTCTGGTAAATGGTCTAAGTAAAAGCGAAGGAAATACATTGTGGGTTGTGGTCGCTCTCTATCCTCGGTAGTACCTTATAACTTTGGAGCAAATATAATAGTTTCTCAGAAATTTGGGAGTAATCAATAATAGAAGGATTACATGTTTTGTTAAATGTTGGTGCATGGTCCTCATCTTGCAGTAACCTAAGATTAAATTTTGTAAACTGAAAATTTATCCACTGGGACAAAATTTTCGAATGTGTATACAGCTTTTTACTTGTAAGGAGGTGCATATTAAAATCCCCGGAAATGATTATTAATGAGTCTGTATGATCATAGTACAGCACTTTTACTATTTCCCACAGGCTCGATAATTGTGTAGATTTATCCTTATGTTTTGAACCTATATAAATATTTTAAAAGATAATAGGTTGCTTGAGAATTAATTTAATACACTGTAGCCATGTTACCTGAAAGTCAATCTCAAAGTGTTTAGCATCCAAGTTCAAGGAAACATAAGTAGAAAGGCCACCACTGGCACGACCGACAGATGCCTTACGGCAAGCCACATTTGAATATTCAAAATACCCAATAAGGGGTTCACAAACCATGTTCCAAGTTTCCTGGAGCAATAATATATCGAAGTCTTTAAGAAAACTTATTACATCTGGATCTTCAAGAAGCGATTTAAGACCATTGGTGTTCCAAGAACAAATTTTGAAAAGTTTTTGAACTTTATTAAGAGAATTTGGGCATCAATCGTGCTTCACCACACTTCCCTTCGCCAAAGTTGACGGGAGCCAACTCCAGTCTTCAACCGGATTAGTTTTTTCTTTAATTCTTCACATATTCGAATACCCGGTTGACAGCTCCTAACCTTAATACCAAATGATAGATTCAACTTTGTCGATGGTCCTGAGGCACCTTTCAAAACTCTAACGTGCGACCCCAATCCAGAGGTTTGCCCATTGATCTTTAAGTCCTGTCTACATGATGACCCACTTGGAATCAACAAACACGGGTATTGGGGCCCAGAAATTCTCCAGACTTTGATCCCCCATTTCTCAAATTGGTTATCATTGGAGATTATTTTACTGATGATTTCATTGCTTTTCCAAGTTGTAACAGTTATTTCATTATAGGGAATATTGCAATCTTTTTTAAACTCCACCGATTCCAAATCATCTGATGTTACATTCTTCAAATCTACAATTGCATTCAATAATTTCAGAATATTTCCACGGTTTAGGATATCATGGGGACCTCTTGTGATATACTGAGGACAAAAGACTAATTTCTTCAAATCTTGCAAGATATCTGTAGCCTCTATTTTTTCATTATTTATATGACTAATTGGGGTCCTCATATTGGCGATGGAAGCCAAGGCTGGAAATGCCGATTCTCCTTGGCCGTGGATTTCTGATTTATTTTGGTCCGTGATAATTGGATGCTCTAAAGAGACCTCATTATGGTTCTGATGGCAGACGTTATTTATAATTTTCCGTATGAAGGTATTTTGTTCTCCACACTGATTAGCCAAATCTTTAGGTAACTGTTCACCACTTGAAACCCCTGACTTTGATGGAGCTGGAATTTTAGACCATATACCGTCAATGATCGCATCGGGGGCAGGGATGCCGATATCTTGACTATTCAGGTCAGCCATAGGTTTGATCTCAGATTTTTCCTCAGATCTAAAAATCAGAAATAATACCATCTTATCGGGTTCTTTAGGCTCATTGAGTTCTTTAAAAACGGCATCCTTTATGGCTTTTTTTCCCTTTGATAGTTTATTATGGGTTTTCCTTAGTCTTTTTCTTGCCCTTTTCGACAGGGTCTCCGAATTTGTAGTAGCACTTGATGTTTGGTCTACTTTAGATTGAATGGTATTCACCTCATCCAATATTGATTCTTCCCTACATTCAGATCTTTTAAGCGTATCTTGAGGTGACTTAGACATTTTCAAAATTATATTTTTATTTACGAGTTGATCATTTATAGCTGCAACTTTACTATTTGTGCTAATTGTGCTAATTGCACTTCTAAATTGGCTTTCACTCATTAAGTAGTTTTCATTTATAATTTGATTCCCTCTATTCACTTTATCTTTTGAGTTTACTGGCTTCTCTATATTAATCGATCCTGGTTGGTTTGAATAATTTGAATAATTTGTTGCCACAAGTAAATTGATTTTATCTTCACCGGGGATTATTTTACCTTGAGCCGATCTACCCGCCATCAATTTTACCTCTTGTACCATAGAGCTAACAATTGACGGTAGGTCTGAAATTTTGTCAATCAGTTGTGCACAGGTACAAGTTACTAACTGATTCTCATTATTTGATTGAACCTTGGTTATCAAATTAGTTAGTTGGAGCAATTTCGCATCAATCCCTGCTACATGGGTAGCCAATATATTTAAAATGTCAACTTGAATATTTAATTTATCTGAATGAAAGTTAAGAGCGTTGGTAATCGAATCCATAGTGTGGAGTAGACTTTCCCATATACCGCGGTCAGAACTCGAAGGATTGTTTTCTGTATCACCGACTCTAGCATGGTAATTCCCATCAAATTTTGTTAATAATGATAAGTCCACCGAGTTAAACTGGTTATTTGCAACCGCTTGTGAAAGTTTACTTTGCTCATTTGGAGTGAGCCCGTTTTCTGAACTTACAATACCTGGTACCTGTAGTGATTTGTTGTTTATAAAACTGTTTTCCAGGATTATACTTGACTGAACCGGATTAAATAATCCCACAATACCATCTGTATTTGTTGGGCCATTTGGGCTGGATGATATATCCGGTATCTCTGGAGTCAATATTTGACTCCCCCTCTTACTTTCTACCTCATCTGCAACATAGGCTAACAAGAAGACCTCGTCACTTAGGTTTTGGTCCTGGCCTGAGGAAATGTTGATCACTGAGCCGATCTCACTTTGACTACTAACCAGTAATTTGGGAGACTCCTTTCGTCTAGTTGGAGTTACCATTATAGATTCATCGGCAGTAAGTTCCACAACAGATAGAGTAACAGAACCTTGCACATGAATTTGGACTTTCGCCTGCAACAGGCCAGACAGTTTTGGAATCGATTTTAAAATTGGAGACACTGGAAACATTGGAAACTTTCCTGGGCCAGGATTTTTAGTCTCAAGTTGGATTTTGCATCCGTCTTTTAACTCCTCTATTTCTGAAGACAACTGGAATTGTTGAGCCCCCCGCGGGCAGATTCTCTTTACACTTGTTGAGGAAGAGGGTGTTAAAAGACTATTATCAATCTCATTGCTTTTATTTATTTGCTGTTTTTGATGCTGATTTTGATGATGCTTAAAAAGCTTTTAATGGACAACTGGTTATCGTGGACTTGATTTTTGTAAACACAACCAGAATTTTAGAAGTGACTGCCAGTTTAGCTGGATCCTTCAGGGGGGCCTCTTGTAATGTACACTTCCTTAAGGAATCACAAGTATCTACATTTTCCTCATTCTTTTGTCGCCTCTTTGATTGGGGTCTGGTCGGCACCCCTCGCTGTCGGCCTGATCTCATTATAAGCTTATATCCGTCCCCCCTGCTGGGCTTCCGAAAACAATGGATACGATGGGTACAGTAGATGACGTAGAACTGCCCTTTCAACACCAACTGCAGAGGGACGCCACACAGTTCTTATCACAATCTCACAGATTCCGACTGTAGTGACAGCTCACACGATAGCAATCCTCGATATTCTTCTCCTCACAGCCCCCCGTGCCCCTTCTAGTTCTCACTTACTCGCTCCCACGTGGCAGCGGGAAAACGAGGAAGCAGGGGGCTGAACGGGGCGCAGGGAGCAGGTGAACAAAGGCAGCACGACAGAGCAGGCCGCCCGTGATAATGGTAGATGGAAGATGGTAAAAGATCACAGGATACAGGATACAGGGGGCAATAGCAGGCAGATAGCAAGCGGACAGCTGGCACAGTGTATCAAATCCACTTACCGGTAACCGCTTGCCACTTGCCACTTGCCTCTCCACGCTGTCCTCTCCGCTTCTTCAACAACGACCTCACCCTCGCTTTGCCTCACCACTTCACCGTTTCCCTGCACAAGGCCACACAGAGCCGAGTGGGGTACTCAGTGCGTTACCATCAGTACTGGGAATGAAGTTTTGTATCTTCAGTTCCGAAAGTGTTTTGCGGGTCCAGCCGCAACTCAAAGTCGAGATCACCCGCGGCTCCTGAATGAATTGGTTTCAACCGCTGCAGCTCCAATGCTCAATGCTGCTCAAATGCTGGCGGCTCCTGCCGGCTCCTGCCGCACCAGGGGACGATGTTATGGCTCTAGCCGCAACCTCGTAATCACCTCGTAATCACCTCATAAGCACCCGCGGCTCCTGCCGCGACACGGAAAAGGTTTTTAGCGGCAGCTTGATGCTTGATGCGAGTCGGTGCGATATGGTTGGTGGTTTAGTCGAGCGGGCGGGCAGGCATGAAAGCCAGCGAAGTGCTCACCCTCGCACTCCACAGCTCCGCAGCTCCACACTCCGACCTCTGACCTCTGACCACCTCTGACCACTCACAGACCGGCAGCAATCAGCTATCTGTGACTGTTTTCTCTCGCTTCCCTGAGACCGAAGTGTGGAAAAGGTGTATTTCAGGGTACCATCATCGCGTTGGGCGGCCCGAAAGCTCATTTGGCTAATCGCATTCTTTTCTGGGGTTGAGAGGATAAAAGCAGATTGTGATTTTTGTATATTATTATATGCCCTTTTCACCTGTCTTCTCTCTTGTTTAGATTTCTTCCTTTTATCCTCTTTTCCCATTCTTTCTATCTCGCTTTCACTAAAGGGAGCTTCCTGCAACCAGGCTATGGTATTGTTCAAACTGAGGATGGTCGGTGCCTATTATTATCGGTTCTGGTAAGGAAGGTACCACTCCGACTTTTCTTAGCTGGGGGTCGTTTTCTACATCTAATAGGACCTCAGCCACCGGGTAGTTTTTTGAGTCCCCATGTATACAGGTGACACATACCTGTTCTCCTTCTCGTATTTGGGAGTCTGTTATTCATTTTTGATTGACCACAGTAAACCGGCATCCGGTGTCTAAGAGGGCATGTTGGATTTTCCCATTCAAAAATACCTTCTTCCTGTATTGTCCTGGGGGCCTTCCTGTGACGTATGTATGCCCTCTCGTATATCCTACTTCCATAGGTTCGGCAGCTGGTGTGGGCATAGTCTCGCTATATGTCCCCGCTCTGCACAATTATAGCATTGTGGGCCCTGGCCTCTGGGTATATTCGTGGCTTTAAGGGGTGGACGGGGATTTATCTGAGGTTTACTCTTGGTACGGGTTATTCCCCTAGTGAGACTAAAGGAAGGGCGGGTTGGGTTGGCTCTGAATTCCGGTGACCTATGGAAGGCGCATGTGAGTTCTACCACAGTTGCAAATGTGACATTGGGACGTTGTTTCACCCAGTTACGGGTGCTGATTGGTAATGCCTCAAGGAATTGTTCTAAGTATATTTTCTCAGTTACTTCCTCCATGCTAGAGGTGTGGGGTGATAGCCATCTATTTCCTAGATCCCTGATTCTATAGTAGAGGGCCCTTGGATTATCCCCCGTAACCCATCTCTCCTTCCTGAATTTGGCCTTATAATACTCAGGATCACATCCTAGTGTTTCTAATATTGTTTTCTTAATCTCGCCGTAAGAAGTAGTGCCCGCGGGGTTGGCCTCCTGATAAGCAGCTTGTAGTTCCCCTGACAATAAACGGGCTATATACTGACCACATCTTTCCGGGGGCAGGCGGCTGTGGTGGTGGCTAAATAAAAAATAAAAAAATAATCTGGGTCGTCCCCTTCTTGATATTTCTGTAACACTGACCCTGGGACATTAGGTCTGACTCTCATGTTAACAATAGCATCAGTTAACCGTAGGATGGCGGTGTCTTGCACCTGTTGATTATTGGTTATGAGTTCGTCCTGGCTTTTTAGTGCCTCTTGTAATGTCTCTTGGTCTCTCTGCGCATTCTGTGCATGTTGCTCCAGTACTAATTGTAGATGTCTCTGTCCCTGAGCCAACTGGGATATTATCCCTTCTATAAGCATGGATTGTGTCATGATTCAACACAAAGGGAAAGGATATCCCACTTCTGACACCACTGTAGTGGTGTATGGGACCAGTTCACTCTGTCTTTGGTGTTAGAACAAAAAATGTTTTATTGAGTATGGAAACAATAGGAAAAAAAAAACTGGAGTTAAGTTCACTCTCGTCTTGGATGGCTGTGCTTGATAGGGACGGGCCTTCTCTCTCTACACCCAAACCACGTTTCTCCGGATGCCCAACGAGACGTATGGCAAACAAGAAAAAAAAAAACTAAAAACTAGGAATTAACAAGAGGGCATTTCTTTAGGTGATGTTCACCCATGTGCCACCTTCACCAGGGTAGGTAATGATTTCACAGTGGGGGGTTTCGTGGTGGAGGGGCGATTCCGTGACAACACCACCCAAATACACACATGCACCACCCACATTCGTTTGTGTGCCGTCACTCCCTGGTGCCCCACCAGCTCCACCAAAAGTGCCAGGTAGTCTCTAGTACTTGCCTTTGACCACAACCCGTCTCATGGGCCGTGGTGTTGGAGTCTGCGGCGTCTAATGTACTTCTTGGGTTGCTGGTGCTTCTCAGGTCATTCGGGTCGCAGCTGGCACAATAAAGCGACTCTCCTCCAAGGTCCTCTGCCTTGGTCTCTGTGGTGCACTCTTTTACCCCCGAGGTTGTGTTCCCGACGTCGATAGGAAGTCTTCTTGGCCGCTCGTCTTCCGACGCTGCGATCCTCTTCCCCGGCTGTTCGCGTCTTCTTCCTTAGCGTTCTCCCCATAGCCTCCCTGGTGTTCTTCCTGGTTCGAACAGCGCTCCTCCTTTTTGCGCTCCCTTTGACTAAAGGGGGCATGGTCTCTCGTCTGCTCCAGGCAAGGCTGGAGTGCTTTTCGCTTCCTGAGCTAGGCTGAGAATGTCAGCCATGTTGATTTCGGGACCTTTCTCACAGGCGTAATGAGGAGAAATATCTCTATTTCTCCTCATTTTTTCCTCTTTCTATGTTCTATGTTTGGGAAGGCACAGCAACTTTGGACCTCAGAATGGTGGCCTATAGAATTAGGCCCCGCTCCTATACCCAAACAGGTTGTTAAGTCTTTGTTTATGAAAGATCAGGTCATAGCCACTAGCGGTAGTTGTTTCAACATGATGCGTCTGCTGACGGAAGCTTTTTCCTATCTTCCACTCTCTGTCAGGAAAACCCTTGTTTAGGCTCTTATTATTAGCAAGTTGGACTACGGCAATGCTCTACTTGCATCAGCAAATGAGACCTTAATGTTTAAATTGCAAGTGCAAAATACTGCTGCGAAACTTGTGTGCAATCTCCCTTCTGGTTCCACGCCAGAACCTTTGCTGAAAGCACTGCATTGGCTACCTATTAAGAAAAGGACAATCTTTAAAATCTATTGTGTCACTCATAAGTCATTAACGCGCAATGGACCTAGTTATCTAGGCCAGAAATGTAACTACTATTGTCCAGTCAGGTATTTGCGCTCCGAGGATAAAGCCTTGCTTATCGTTCCTTGTGTTCGTTTGACAAGATGTGGTGGCAGGTCTTTTTCTTACTTGGCCTTATGTTATTTAAATGCCTTGCCCTATCACATTCACATTATGTTAAAATCAGGAAACTGCTTAAAACAGTCTTATTTTAATTTCTCTGTGCTTTTGTTTTACCTGTGCTTATTGCTAGCGCTGAGATACCTCTTCGGACTTGATTCATAGTACAGCATAGCCCGGCATAACATAACATAACATAACATAACATAACATGACATGACATGACATGACATGACATAACGTAACATAACATAACATAACCACATATCATATGTGTGCTGCATTTTGCAGCACACATAGAAAGAGGAAAATCCTGCATGCAATGCAGGAACCCTTGCACCTTGGTGCAAGGGTGCCCACGTTGATGCTAGGTTGCCGAAACAGCGCCAGTATAGGGAGAAAGGACAGGAATGCGCCGTATTGGAAAAATATGGTGCATTCCTACCCTTTCACTTTGGCGGAGGGCAGTGCAGCAAGGTCCTGCCCTACGTCAAAATCCCATAAATGAGGGCCTATGTTTTGGCTGGCTGGATTGATGTCAAGTCAACCTTTTCACAGCATATACCCAGGCGTTCTTCCTACCTTCCCAGGGCCATACCTTTTATTCCAAATTAAACCACACCAGGGACCTTATTATGGTCAATGCGCATTTTCATTGTTTGCGCCGGGTGCAAACAGTGAAAATGTGCCCTTTTACCATGAATTCTCTGCCCCCAGGGCAGCCATGAAGTTGTGCTGCCCTGGGGGCAGCGCATTCCTGTGAAAATCAACCCACCTGCACTTTTGAAGGGGATTAATGACTGCACCTGCCTGCAAGGGGATGTCTGGGGGGGTCCATGGGACCCCCTTTCCCCCCCTCAGGGGGCTGCTATCAGGGGGCACACTGACAGTGCGACGCCTTTTAGATGGCGCACTCAGTGCATCTCCTGAGGGCTTCTTTGCCTCTGCGCCCATGTCTATAAAACAGCGCGGGCGCAAAGGCAAAGGTATTCCCTCATTTACATGGGACACGCCCCCATGCAAATGAGGGAACACTCCCTGCAGATAGCGCTGGCACTTTATGTGCGCCAGCGCTGTCGGTATTGCAGAAAGGGCCGCACAGCGTCTGCGGCCCCTTCTGTAAAACCAAAGTGCTCATATGTGCCTGCTCAGATTCCTAAATGTCTGACTACACCAGCAATATTTTTATAGGTACGGTACCATCTTCTAAAAGCTTTCACTATTTTACTTTGGTTGAGGTATTCCTGTGGAGTCACAATAGCAACAAAAAAAAAAAGAGTTGGTGTGCAACCTTCTCTTTGTTCTTAATCAATTCTATCCTGCTTACCAATATGTCTCAGACACCACTGGATGCAACAATCACATTGGTTTCAAAGTATTCTCTGTTTGCATTGTCAGGTATGCCGTGCCCTACCTCACTCAAGGTCAACAGTTCAACTTTGTACCAGAGTGTAACTTGTTCTGCTGTTTAGAAAAGAAACTGAGAGTAGTGATTTGGAGTGTATCTTGAATGATAATGAGTCATTTTATTTCCACTTATGAGCAGTGAACGTTTTTAAGAACACACAGCTTTTGGCCTCAAAGTGTGAAGAGCACATGGGTGTCCATGGCCAGACCTGGTCATCTTTTTCCCTAGGATGTGAGAGGTACAAGTGCAGCAGCCTCACGACTCACCATAACTTACATGGGTGCAGTCATCTTAAGGATTTAGGGGACTGAGTAAGACATAGTGCAAGGACCCCTGTTTTAAATAAATGTGTATTGTATTAACCATTTTCTTCTAATTCGATACCTGTGATGCCAAACAATATTGAGTAATGCAGAAAAGATGGAGATGGAGAAACAGTAAGTGGTGAAATATGTATTACGGTAGGTAGTTATAGTTAGAACCATGTTTCCATAGGAAAAACGTTTATTGTTTTGCCAATAACTTTGGCGCCATTTGCCGAAACTTTATAAAATTTTCTAAAATTAGTACAACACTCAGTTCAGCTGATATGTTGAAGGATTTGGGGTGATTTGTCAAGCAACGCTGAGTAAACGGGGGGGTGGGGCCCAAAACGCCTTTTCCCCTTGTTAATTCCCATAGAGATTTTAGACACAACTACAGCCCGAACCGCTGGATGGAATTACACCACATTTGGCAGAAAGGTAGCTTTTGGTCCAGAAAGAGCCCTTTTTCTTATTTGGTGTAAGTCCGTTCAGTAGTTTTGGAGGTATTAAAAGAAAACCAAATTTGTATATCTAGAGGCACGGACCCTCTGCAAATCTTACCGATCTTGTGCAGAGATCTGATTGGCTGCCAACCCTTCAACCAGGAAGGGTTAGCAGCCATCTTGGGACTCAGACTCAGCTGTTTTTGACCCCTGGAACCATCACCTCTCCGGCGTTGGCCCTCTGCAATCTAAAGCCAATCTAAAGCCATTAATGGTCCTCTGGACCACCACCCCCACAGAGCCGGAGGTGCCCACCCACAGGAGATAGCAGTTTGCTTTCGCTTGGCGGGCGCTTTGACAGCTCCTGCCAAGCTGGAGCAAACTGTAAGCCCACTCATAGCGGGTAGCAGCAGGAACACTACTCCTGCTTACTGGGAGAAGACTTTTCATCTGTTTTCCTGCCCTCTGTCAAGCGGGCTGGAAAACAGATGAAAAAATTGCTCCCTAATGCAGGGAGCAGCATTTTCTGGATTTATGTCAAGTCAACATTTTCCCAGCAATGCTGGCTTCCGCTGGAGGCGGGGAGCCTGCAGGGACAGAGGGGGCATTGAGGCTCCCCCGCGGTCCCCAACGCTGCAGACTGGGTGCCCTCGGTAGGCTCCAGGGCACCCAGCATAAAGAGGCCAGTCCTCGTGAGTTGGGGTCCCGGGGCTGAAATTGTCAGGGGTAGGGGGGCTGCACAATCCTCTCCCCTTTATTAAAAAAAAGAAATACCCCTGTTTGGTGGAGACTCACCTCTTTGAAGTCTTGTCGTTTTCTCTTGACGAGGATTCATGTTATCACAGATTTGTGGATGAAGAGGCTGCAGGAACAATCACATTGCCAAAATTACATGCACACAAGGTCACTTGAGACATTACTTCATTGTCCTTTACACAGAGGTAGTTTAGAATATGCACTAGACATTTATCCAACAAGGTAGCACTTACTAATTACCCAGTAGAAAGTACTTCAATTGAGTAGACATTTTTGGCAAAACTATAGGCTCTTCTTGGAAAAAATGAGGTTCCTTTATGGCTCTGATGATCATTTCACAGATATTAAACCTCAACATGAAGCACTTCCAAATATAAACACAGCAGGTGCCCCAGGTGAAGCTCCACTTCTGTAAAGCACAAATGGTCCTACCTTCTTGGGCTCAGTGAAGGCAAAGCAATTGTGTTCCCTCTCATGGTCACGCTGAAAAACAATCTGAATTCCTTAATGGAGGTAAATGCATCATTGATCTATTGGAGTGCGATCTGATCTGTAGTGACTGTGACAAGTGGTTTCTTTCTTGTGTTAAGAGCAGAGTCCATGGTTCTCTCTTTTAATTACGCTGAGTATGCAAATGCCCAAAATCATCTGCAAGGTCCGCCCGTTTGGCCCAGCCCCGTTTTCTTTAGTAGTATGCAAAGGTAAAGACCTTTGCATACTTCTAAGGAAAACGGGTCTGGATATGAAATCCTTAATGGAGGTGAATTCATTGTTGATCTATTGGAGCACAATGTGATCTGTAGTGACTTTGACGAGGGGTTTCTTTCTTGTCTTGAGAGCAGAGTCCATGGTTCTCCCTTTTAATTACCCATAATATGCAAATGCCCAAAATCATCTGCAAGGTCCGTCCGTTTGGCCCCGCCCCATTTTCCTTAGTAGCATGCAAAGGTGAAGACCATGTGAGTTCTTGTATGGATTTGTGAATGGGTACGTAAAGGGTTGTGTGGGTAAGTGAATGGGTGTGTGAGTTGCTGTATGAGTGAGTGAGTAGCTGTGTTACTAGCTGTATGGGTGAGTGAGAGGCTGTGTGAGTGGCTGTATGGGTGAGAGAGTGGGTATGTGAGTGACTCTATGGATGAGTGAGCGGGCGTGTGAGTGTTTGTATAGGTCCGTGAATGGGTATGTGAGTGTTTATATGGCTGTGTGACTGGGTGTATGAGTGGTTGCGTGGGTGTGTTAGTGATTCTGCAGGTAGTGTCAGCAGTGATGTAATTTTTCTTTTTTTTGTTTTCTTTTTCTTTTTTTAGAGCAGAGATAGATAAATACAGTAAGATTTAAAAAAAAAAAAAGAACAGAGAATTACATCAAAAATTCCTTATCCAGGAAAAAACTTTGATAAATTACTCTGATCTGATCTTTCCAATCCAATAATAATCATCTACCATATGTGCAAAATAGCAATTTAAGGTGCAATAGTTATACTTGATTCTCCAACCATATCTTACATGTCTAATCGCATTTCCAATAAGTTAAAGGGCATTCAGAAAAAAGTGCATTAGCGCCTCAATAGTGCAATATAAAGTGCAACCAAATTAAAAATATCTTTTCAATAGCTCCACTCCAGCTCCCCAAATCTAGTGCCAAATTTGAAAAGACTAATGATATAAACTGGGAGGCCATCCCTTTGTAGTACAGTAAAAAGCTTTGAATGACCTTTAACCTTGTTCCAAGTTATGCCATGTGGCATTAAACCTTTTTAGTCCCCCCCACACGCTTTGCATATGCCTCCTCAAAAATCATAGTATGAATCAGCCCTGAACTGTTGGGATGGTACTAGTTCTCCAATTCTGGATGATTAAGGAACGTGTAATTTTCAAAGCTATGAATACAAAATATTGTCTACCCTTATTTCATTGTTGGCTTCTTTTAGAAACCCCAAATAACACGAGTCTTGCCTCTGGAAATATAGGAGACTCGATAGCCTGACTAATGACCTCAAATAGGTCCTGCCAAAATTTAGACAGATGCGGGCAAATATAGAACGAATGGAGCCGACCTCCTGCACCTTGTTGATGACAACAAAAACAATTATCTGGTACAGCTGGATACATTTTATGGAAAGTCTCTGGGGTGCGATATGCCATCCATCTGGACAGGAATGACATTCTTTTAAAGTTTGCAGCAGAAAGAGATGTATTCCCTATCTCTGCAATGGAATGCCAGTCACTTTCTGACAGGTGACACTGTGTTTTTTTCCATTATCTTGGACAGAAAACTAATTATGTTTATTTGCGAGGATAGGCTCTGCAACAGTCTATACCAATTTCCTATTCCTAGCAGTCTACACTTTACCAGAGCCCTAGTGATAGGGTGTGGGTCCTGACTCTCTCTCTCTGGATATTGGCTTGTAAAAAATTCACTATCTTCCCAAAGCTTAAAAAATGTTCTTTACATGGTTCACTACTCCTATAGAGGAGTTCCTCCCAAGAGAAACATTTTCTCTGCAAGATCAAATAACCAAAGGTTTTAAAACCTATTGAGTTCCAAAATCTGACATCCCTATCTACTCACAACAACCCCGAGAATCTACCCTCCTGAAGCAGTAATAATGGCCCATCAAAAGATGCCTGAAAGAGTTTGCTCAAAGCACTCATCCGCCCGCTAGTCTCCTGTAAAACCTTATATCTAGTCTTTTTTGGCAATTTTGCTGTTTTAATTAATGCTGGTAGGCTAATTTCTGATTCCTGTACCATTTTAGTTTTAAAAAAATCAGCCAGTGCTCTACACTCATTTAAATACCTAGATAAAACGTCCATTTACGTGGCCTGATAGTAACTTTGCATATGGGTAAGTACTAACCCACCGTGTCATTTTTCAAGTTGTAATACACTCAACTTTACCCTCAATGACTTCTTACTCCAAATAAAACTCCTTAATACTGAGTCTAATTCCTGAAATAAGCCATTTGGAATTTTGATTGGAACATTAGAGAAAAGAAATACCAGCGATGGTAACACCGGCATTTTGATCATTGCAACGCATCCTATTATCATCGAAGGGAGCAGGGACCACCTCTTGAGCAGGCCTTTTATTTTTCTTAACATTTTCTCATAATTCAGGAGAAACAAGTTGGAGAAGTTGTTTGTAACTAATATCCCCATACATCTTATTGGGGTCTGCAAACTTGCCTGTGACCGAAATGGATCTGGATGTTCTGAGGCTGCTACATTAAAAAGCAGAACTTCTCTTTTACTTTGATTTATCTTTTAGCCTCCAATTTTAGTGAAATTTGCTATAATCTGCATAGCTCCCCTAATGTTATCCTCATCAGGCTGTAAATAAAGAATAATATCGTCAACGAAAATTTAAGCCTAGGTATCCCCTCTATGGGTGCCCTAATATTTCCTTAATGAAGTTGTCCCACGAGGGGCTCAATACATTTTTAAAATAAAATTGGTGAAAGAGGACACCCTTGACGAGTGCACCTTTTAATTGCTATTGAATGAGACATCTTAGAATTTACCATCACCTTAGCCTGTGCGCCCCTGGTATAAATTTGACGGCATTGAAATAAACTGAGAGGGGAATCCAAATTTTTGAACGCTATAGAATAGAGAATTCCAATTCACCAAATGAAATGCTAGAGCTTTTGTATGTTTTGAAATGAAGTACATGGAGAAAGACACATTGAAAAGATGGTGCTGAAGAAGAACGAGATGACTTGTGAGATATACAAAAGCATGATTTCAGAATGACGTGGAGAGAAAAAGGACATGCATGTCTAACAGAGACTCTAGAGGAAAGTAGTATGAAGGGGAGAACAAGAAGTTGTTGAAGTTGGAATATCAAAGTTTATTTGGACCTCAGTCCATTAAACCGAATTTTTATCCAAACATGCTACTACTTACACTCAATATGTTTGTGCTTAAAAAGTGTTGATTAAAATACATGCATACATTCAATAAAATACTAAATATTATTAATATTAACAGATAAAAATCTGAATGCCTCCATATTTAAAAATTATTTACAAAATACACTTACAATTGCCCCCCAAATAAAGAAGAGAAAAATCAACATTCTAATTCCCATCCTTGGAAAGAATCTTTCCTCCCCCCCTGATCTTTTCACTCGCTTACAGAAATTACAAAATCTACCTATGGAACAGGCAACATCTAAGAATCACATATCGTATAAGTTTTGCATAGCTTCTGACCTCGTTCTTTTACCATATATATTTAAAATAAGCCTTATTAGTTGCTGTTGAAGGTTAACAAAATTAGGCAATCTATTAAAATATTCGTGCTAGAGCTTTTTGTTTCTAACCCACACTCACAGAAGTTTTCCACATTCATCATTCTCCCACTATCAAAGGAATAGGAAAACCCAAGATTTAGCCCCACCCCTAATTTCATAATCTATGTTCGCCAAATTGGATTCAGGAGTTCAGAGAGATATGTAAAGTTTGTAGCTTCCTTCCAAGAATTTCTTAAGTACAGTGTCAAACTCTTTATGTTGAGGCAGCTCAGATCCTTATCTCTGGACTTTATGACAGCCTTTTCCTTTAGCTCCTTTTTACTGTAGTTTATAAAAACCTCACTGCTAAAATGTTCTAAATGTAATGAGAGAGCCAATTCATTTAATCTGCACCTTTTATTTATTGCCCTGCGCAATTAACTGTGCCAGACTTCTTTCATACAAGCAAAGATACATTATCTATTGAGCTTACTTGCAATCTTTGCTAGAATCATATGCTTATATTGACTGAGATATTCTTCCAGGAGGTGAAGCCAAGTTCTATACGAATAGCTTATATCATCGAGGATGGGTGAAGACTTAAGAGTTTCTTTAAGTATCTGCCTTCCGTTTTGTTCCAGTCATGTTGTGAGCTTAGGTTTATGATTTCTGTATCATACAGCATTTGAGAAGGTACTGTAGCCTTATAAGGTTCAATCACTAGGATTAATGAAGGACCACTACATTTTCTCTTTAATTTCTTTAACCCCCTCCCCCCCACAGATGTACAGGCTCCAACTTTTAGGGAATCCAGGTAAAATTTCCAATGAAAATAATTCGAAAACGTCATGCTAAAGTACTTGTATGTGGAGACCTCTTCCACCGACGTATCCCTAATGAGCATCTTATATGTTCTCGTTTTTCCCCATTACTAACATATTTGTTTTGTCACTATTAAGTCATTTGCCTTAGAGTAAATATTAAAAGCTTGCAGTTTTCTTTGCAGGCCCACCTAGTCACATCCAGTATAACAAAGTCCTCAACATATAACAAATACAGTGTATGACGACCCCCCCCATCCTGGGAGAAAAGGAGCGCAACGTATTTAAAACACCAGGTAAATCAGCCAAATATAGGGCAAACAACGTAGGTGCCAAAACATAACCCTGCCGAATGTCATTTTATAATGGGATTTTCCATGAAAGGGTCCCATTAGTATCCAACTCCACCCTTGTCCAATTTTCATGATGTCATTCTTTTAACACTGAGGGAGAGCCTTGGGAATGCCCATCCCTGCCAATTTTTGCCAAACCACATTCCTATTAACTAAATCGAAAGTGGAACGAAAATCAACAGAACACCGAAACAGATTTCCTCTTGTTTCTATTACTTTCTGTCCCATATCCCAAAGACTAAAATAATGGTCTATAGTAAAATGTTCATCCTTAAATCCACCCTGCCAAATTGGTATTAAGCTGTTATTCTCACTCCAATCCTTCAAATACATGAGCATTTGCTTGGCAAATATTTTAGCCGCTAAATCCATTAAGCTAATTTGGCAACATTTTTTGGGGTTAAAGGGTTCATTTCTTTTAAGATTGGTTTGATTATAGCTCTCTTTCACCTCTCTGGAAATTTCCTCTTGTTCGAAAATCCATTAAACGTATTATGAAGAAATCTACTCACCAGTCAGGGTAAGATTTGTCTATAATAGCCGGAACATTATACGGGCCCGCAACTCTGGTAAGCTAGGCCAACTATGGTCTTTTTCATTGCTGACAGGCAGGTATAATATAAAAGACCTTTATTTGGATCAACCCAATCTCCAATAACGACCTAATTTTTGGTTGAATACAGCTCCAGCAAGAGCAAATCCCAGGCTTCTTCAGAGATTTGAACAAAAATGATTGAGACAATCCGAAGACCATTATCCCTCCCACAGACTTTAGAAATGTTTTTATTCATAGTATTGTATTTTCAGAATTGAAATATGTTCAATCTTAATTACTCAAAGAAAATTATTGTTTGTCATTTATTTGTCACTGCTAATAAGCATTGGCAAAGTCAGTAGGTCTGGCTTGTTTTAGGCCTATATCTGTTGTTGTTTTACATGTCTTGATGCATTAAAAAAACTCAGAGAGTTGCACAATAACATAATGCTCAGAGAATGGCACCCAAATTCTGGGCAGATGGCATGCTGTGTAAAGCACAACATTTTTGTTTACATGCGTTAAGCCTCACCCTTATTTACATAGGCCACACCTTTTGGAAGAGATTCTTCATTATGCTTCTTTGACCATGGCCCTTGCAGAGATCCCACCACCATTTCATACAATTTAAGCATTGACATTTGCCACCGCACTACACAGCGATAAAGTACTAATTAATGAGATTCATAATTATCAGCTTGCAAACCGGGGTATGAAACATCAGGTCAGAGTTTACATAGGGCGCCAGAAATAGGTTTAAAAATAGCTTAATTTATATACATGTCGAATCGTTATGAGCGAAACCTCACTACAACATGGTCAAAAGTATAAATGAGGCCCTCTGTGATCTCTAAATAGGGCAGATGGTCCTCAGCCAGGGTGGCAGAGGGCATGGCCCCATCCCCTTGGTGGACCTGCAGACAGTCCTCCACGGACTAAATGACTCACTATGTTATTATAGGTATGTAGATAGTTTGCTTTTTCTCTGATCAAAACTCCTCTACACATTCATACCACATAGCGTTTTTGAATATGCACCTAAACAAAAGAGTAAATGGCTCATTCATGCACCCCAAGAATGTCTTATACAACCACAGGCACATTAGGGCAGGAAGACAAAAAATGCATGCAATAGTCCAAAACAAGCAACTGCCCGATACATAGATAGCATCAGCTCTTTACAAATTTAAGAGGCCATAGACCATCGAGATGATCATAACAAGTTGCACCATCATAATAAGGAGATATCAAAATCATGTCCTCTGTAACACAAGGAAAAACCTTTGCTTCCTGAACTGGTTAGAACGGCCCCAGCACTATTTAAACAGTCCTCAAAAGCAGAGGCATGTCTGACCGGTGTTCAGCGTAACCTGTCAATTGATGCAACATTTTGAGCGCCTGCAAATGCATGTGATGCCAACATTAATGTCACTCTTCTGGCACAAGGGGGTCCCCATTTTAGGTGCATGAAAAACACCTTTACCCATCAAAATAAATTGGATCTGTAACTTTTATACATAATATTGCAGGGAGTCCATAATTTTGGGAAAAGCAGTAATCTACTGAGTCATTAAGCCTTTCTGCATCAAAGCACAGGGAAAAAAATCACTCCTAGCTTGGCAAATTATATTTTGCATCAATCGCATGAGGAGGGATTTGTTCCAAGAATGTCATTGGCAAATCTGCATGTTTATGCACTGTTTCCCTAAAGTTTGATAGCAATTAACTTTTGAACTTTGAGTGTACTGCTATGTTCCTCTCACTGCATTTTAATCTTTTTTTAGCTAACAACTTTATTGAATAATGAAGGAAATACATTAACAAAATACCTGAAAATGTACTAAAGTGAATTGTTCATCTAAATTAAACATATTACTAACAAAATTCATTTTGTCAAATGAAAATTCTGAAAAACATACTCAATATATTAAAATCTAACAGTATATGATCAGTTAAAGCTACAAGCATCTTATTAATCTAATGAATAAAAACTAAATTAAGATAAAGCAACCCAAGGAAATACATTTGTTGAGTTTTGTGTATAAAGAGTAACAAAAATCAAAACTCTAGTAAAATTATACATTTGAAAGAGATTAACGTACTATACAATAACTATACCTATCCTTAAACAAAGATGGATTTAATCATAAAGTGGAACAGAAAATCTGTAATTTAGCACTAAACCAAGCACAGAAGTGAATGGTTTACAAGTGTCATATTTTATCTAAACATTTTGTCAAAGGAAGCTAACTGTTGTCTCTCTTTCAAGATAGAGAGCCAGTGTTGAACCTATCTAATCTGTTATTCTGACAGATTCCACTAGTCATTGACGGAGATATTTTCCATTGTTTTCTAGTTTAAGGTAATCATTTGTATAGCATTAGCCAATACTATGTCAATGTATTTGCCACAATAATGGACTCAGAGCAAAGTGATCATGTGCTCCACCAAGAAAATATTCTCTGAGTAGAATTATTTAAATGAGATAATGTCATAACCTCCTGCCAAACATTTTTCCAAAATTGATAAACATTTGAACAATTAAATAACATGTAAAGTAATGTATCTTTAGGTATTCTACAAGACCAGCACATATAATGAGATAACATCTTCATCTTAAGTAGTTGGATTGGGGTATACAACAATCTGTTATAAAAAAATAAATAAAGCATCTGAATGGTACTAGCTGAACGTGAGGTTGATTGAATTTTGGACCAAATTATTTGAAATATTATTTCATAGTAATCTGACTCTCATTGAATTTTGACATATTTCACTTCATTTTTGTCTTTGAGGTAAAACCACACACACACACATATATATATATATATATATATATATATATATATATATATATATATATATATATATATATTACAAACGTTGCTAACATTGATATGGGTATCTATTAAAGTTATAATAAAATGAGAACTGTTACTAACAGACATTAGAAAGTCCAGATGGTGTCAGATAACACGGGCTATAATATAATACTGAGATTTACATCCTTTAGGAATTTCATATGTGTGTGATAAATCAGAAATGGAAACTTTATTAATTTCATTAACCAAATGAGGAAAATAATTGACTCTGTTAGATTTTCATTTTTAACAAAAAATGTCCTTGTTATACCATAAGGGACCAGATAAAAATCTTCCTGAATGTGTTAGAACATCAACAAATATTGTTTTTTCTAAATAGTATGAGAATTTTATTTAAGGGCATTATAATTGCTCAATGGGTTGCGTCATTAAAAAAAGTTAAATATAGATAAAAAGGAAAAAAGAGGTCCTGATAAACTTTTTGCCATAATATTTCAGGATTTACCAATTCGATGCAAAAGACCAAATCTGTTTCAGAGTACAAATTGAATGATATTTGTTGAAGTCAGGAAAATGAACTCCACCAAACAACTTAGATTTCTTGAATTTATCTAATAAAATCCTTGTTTTCTTATTGTTACACAAGAACTTAGAGAGTATGCAATCCCTTAATATTAATGTTAACTGGTTACAAAAAAGACAGACAATAATTATAGGGTGGGGCATCATTTTAATTGAATAGAATCTACTCCACCTAGAAAGCTGACCATTTGTTTGTGATTTTTAACTTTATCTTTTCTTTTTTTAAATTAAAATCCACAGTATCGAGCCAGTTATTACAAACAAATCACAAACCAGGATACAATAATGGAAAAAAATCAATTCATGCCATTCCCCAAGAAAATTAATTTCAACAAGTCAAATGCTCAAGCATAGCCCCCCATATGTACATACCAAGCTTTCGCTTTCTTGGCCCCTTGACAGAATATAAACTAAACTCCATGTTAAATGTATTGTAAAACCTTGCGCGCCACATTTCAAAAGAAGGTGCCTCAGGATGGAGCCATGTGGATGCTATGCACAGACGTGTTACAGCCATAGCGATAAAAATAAGATACCTAGACTTATACATCGGCATCCCTTGCAGTAGATCTTCCCCAATCCCGAGTAGCATAATAGAAGCCGAAATTTTTATAACTCTGATAACAACCTCTCAATGTGCTGTATAAGCACCGTCAGTTTGGTACAAGATTAGAAAACGTGAAAGATGTTGGCATCAACTGCGCCACATCGGAAACATTTCCCAACATAGACGCCCCCCCATTTCTTCATCTTTGCAGGAGTATGATACAAGTTGAATATTGTTTTATAATGTTGTGTTTTTAAATTCGCAGCCATAAGAATTTTCCCTGCAATATCAATTGAGTTCTCTAGGGACACAGATTGCTCTCCTAGAACGTTCCCCCATTTAAGATTATGTTTCTCTAGATCGTCTACTTTGAAAGCTTGCAACTCTTTGTAGAGAACCCCCGATTTTTTTCTGACATCTGATGGCTTCAACTATCCTATGTTGTTTTAGCGTCGTTACATGCTTACTTAAGAAATCACGTATCTGCAAAAACTTAAAAAATTGGCTTTTGGGTAGGTGATACTTATCCGCCAAGTTTGAAAAGGAGTAGAGGGAGCCCCCGGCCTCCATAAAATGCCCCAATTGCGTGATGCCAGAGAATCTCCACTTTCCTGCCACGTGGTCATGAAATATCGATGGAAGAATCCCTGCGGCAGACATAGGTGTATAAAATGATAGTCCTTCAATCTGAAGATTTTTTCGCAAGATCTTCCAAACCTTGTAGACTGCGCCCAAGATTTTAAAGCGGGTTCTTTTATAGTAACTGCCATCAATTCTCTTAAACAAGCAATTTTTAGCCTCAGTCCCCAACACCATCTGATAATTTGATGGAGCCTCAGCAAGGTTATCAACTCCTTCACCAGTCAATAGTATACGTATATTTGCTAGGATACAAGCATAATAATATAATGCAAAGTCAGGAACTGACCACCCCCCTTTATCCCGCGGCAAAGTCCGTGCAGCTCTACGTGGTTTCCCCGGGGCCCACAGGAATCTAGAGCAAAGTTGTTGAAGCTGTTGTAATTGCAGCAGAGATACCTCCAAAGGTACCGATCTAAAAATATATAGCACTTTTGGCAGTATGTTCGTTTTAAGAACATTAGCTCTACCCACCAAAGACATTCCCATCTCCCAAGGACTTGTTTAATATTTCCAGTGATGGCCCCCCAGTTGACATTGACAAGCTCTTTCAGACACACCCATATCCGAATACCCAGATATATAACCTCGTTAACAGCTCTCGGATCACTATCCATCATTTGATTAGTACAGAGGATCTGGGTTTTAGACATATTAAGCTTATAGCCAGACAAGCGGCTAAATGTTCAATTTCAGGTAGAGCCATCACTGGATCAGATGTTACAATAGCTATGTCATCCGCACACGCGAAGACACAGAACTGATCCTGCCCTACCATAAACGGTCTTATCCTGGGACTCCCTTCCAGCATATCCAGGAAGGTGTTGATATACAACGCAAACAAAAGCGGGGAGCAGGGGAACCCCTGCCGTGTACCTCTAGAGATCGGAACTGGTTCAGATGTCAATCCCATAGAACAGATCCTAGCTACAGGCGAGCGATATAAAACCTGCAGAGACTGAATATACCCCTGACCAAACCCCATCAAATGTAGAATCCCCCAAAGGAAGTCCCACGAGACACGGTCGAACGCCTTCTTGGCATCGAGGAGCACTATTCCTAGATCTCTAGACTCAACCTGGGCAATGTCGAGTAGGGTGATAACTCTAGCAATATGGTTCACGGTCCCCCTTCCGGGGATAAACCCATGCTGTCTTAAAGAAACCAAGGGGGATATGATCTTGGCCAGTCGATTAGCAAGTATTTTCGCATAGATCTTCCCATCACAGTTGGTGAGTGAGATTGGGCGGTGGAACCCCGGGAGATCAGATGGCTTGTCCTTCTTTTTAAATACGACAATATTAGCATCATCCCACGACTGTGGAGCCAAACCAATTTGAGCAGCCTGAAAGACAGCCAGAAGATCCTTTTTAAGATCTTGAAAAAAAGTCCGATAGACTTCAGATGGAAGTTTATCTGGACCCGCAGCCTTACCTCTCGTCATATTATTAATAGCCTGTTCCAGTTCATCCAGCGTGATCGGACTATCCAATATAGCAATTTCCGCCTGAGGTAACCGCGGAAATTGCATGTTAAAAAGCCCCAGATCCCTAACATCCCGCATAATCCCACATGCGAGGTTTTCTTCAGCAGCTTTAAGTTTATTATACAGCTCCTGGACTATGCGTTTAGCCTGCTTCTGCTTATATAGTCCAAAACTTAGCACTTCCCTTCTAAAGCAGACTTTGAAGGTATCCCAAACGATCCCATACCTCGTAGAGTGACGGTTATTTTGAAAGAAATCCCTGATCCAATTTCTCATATAATCGATAAAAACATTATCTAGCAGAAGCTTCCTATCAAAAGTAAATTCCCTAGGGACTACATTCATACCCAGAGCAGGAATGTCCAACACCACTGGAGCATGATCAGAAGTGATTCTGGGGAAGACTTGTATCTGAGCTATGCGGATGAGAATAAAACGTATGTCCAGAATTCGGCGTATTAAACGTACCCCAGACATCTATCAAACCATGATCCGACAATAATATTAGAGCCAGCATACCATATACTTAATCATTGCATTTTAGTCAGATCCCATCCCAAATAGAAGAATTAGTATTGTTTACTCCATATACATTTAAAAAGCTTAAAAAAATGTAATTGGCTCTTAAATTTAATATAACCCATCTACCTTCGATATCAGATTCCTGAGAAACAATATGCAAATGTACATTTTGCAAAATATTATTGCTACACCATTCCTGTTATCAGTAGATGCTGAATAAAATACTCCCCATTCAACTTTCCTTATATCATCACTTCATAAATGTGTCTCTTGGAGAAAAACAATTTGACCATGTCGTTTTGCTAAATGAGAACCCTTAGTCTCTTTAACATGATTTTTGAGTCCCTTAACATTCCATGTTATAATCCACAAATCAGACACATTAAATTAAGAGTTTAATGTTCATACCCTATAATAGGGAATATGGAAGAATATTTAAACTGAATGAACAGAGAAATATTAAATATATAAAACAGAAACAACAGAAAACACGTAACTGAAAAACTTAACCCACATTTGGACATGACAAACATTTCA
Organism: Calotriton arnoldi; assembly: GCA_963921515.1. Lineage (NCBI taxonomy): Eukaryota > Metazoa > Chordata > Amphibia > Caudata > Salamandridae > Calotriton > Calotriton arnoldi. The sequence goes on from CAWUFW010017202.1 coordinate 241,686, forward strand.
TAAAAAGTACATACATTGACTACTGTGGAAACATGCACTGTTGCAAAAAGAATTCAGAACAATTGTGGTAATAAAGGAGTGGAGAAACACCAGTAGAGATGAAAATGAGCAAAAACAAAATGCTCCCCTGCAATGAAAGATAAGGCTCACATTTAACAGACAGTAGAAAAACCTTGAAAAACATGATAAACATGTACGATTAGCATCAGCAAGAAATAACAAAGAACAATGGTGAACTTACCAACAGTACAGGGAGAAATACATAAGGGGAGCCGATACATAGAAAGCCATATTTCTCTGGATATAAAGACATTTTGACAGCATGTGAAAGCTTAATAATCACTACATATGACTTTCACATAATGAAAAATGAGAGTAAATAGTATGTAAGTGATCAGAACATAAAGCATAAATAATACACAACTACCAAACAATTTTAACGCAGCACAAATGATTAAGAAAATATTGACCTAAAAAAATCAAGATGCATACGCCTTCCCTATAGCTATTCTCTCTGTCTTGTGTGATGATTAATAAATTCTTTCAGCTTATTAGGTTCCTGAAAAGTGTCAGTTTTGTTTTTATATGGTACTTTGAAGAAACAAGGATGTATTAAGCCACATTTAGCATTTATCTCTTGATGTGAAGGATGCAGATCCATAAACTCCTCCCCTCTAACAGCAGAAATCTTTGAGAGATCTTGAGAGAGAAAAGCCTTGTGACTTTTTCCTTGTAAATTCCTATTTTCCATAGCTGCTGAAAGAACTAATAACAGATCTGTAATTTTGAAAAAATGCATAATAATAGGTCTTGGTTTAGCACTCAACTAAGAACTAGATGCCTTACACCTATTCAATGAGTTCTATATCTATCAATGTTGAGCAATTGATACTCTGGGGATTGAACAGCATGGATTTGAGAAAAACGATTATATCAGAACCACCTGGACCTTCTGGAATTCCACACATTTGGAGATTATTCCATCTGTTTTTCTTCTCAATATTGTCTATAAGCCTTTTTTGTGATCTAGCTCCTTAGACATAACTTTAAGTTGCTCAAAAGTATCTTTAGCATTGCTGATTCTTTGTTCCATTTCTACCACTCTGTTTTCAAGACCAGACCATTTCTCTTCAAGGTTTTGTAATGTATTGATAGTTCTAACATGAACAGCTTCAAAGCTCTAATTTTCTCAAACAAATCCTCTATTGTAGGAGGGATTAGAGACTTTGGAGGTGAGGATAAGTCTTTTTGTGTGCTCGTAACTGGGCCCATTTCACCATCCTCCTTTGATATGGGCTTGATTTAGTGAAGACAGCACCAGATTGTTAATTTCCATTTAATCAGAGTAGGATTCAGTCAGAGTGTAGGCACTTTTCTTATTGTCAGCTCTCTTTATCGGAACAAGATTTATTTTTTTAAACCGAAAGAGGAACTTCTGCTCCCTTTAAGATTTTTTCCTCTGCTCATAATGAATAAGTAAAGTGTATCTGAATAATTTGTTCCTTAAAGAAGTAAACTGAAAAGCATCAAACTGATGTGGTGGTTAAAATAGAGTTAGTAAACCAACTCAAAATGTCTCAGTGAAAACCTTCGAGTGATAAATGCCTTAGTTCATAATAAATAATAAATTAATTCTGTGAATGCTGTGGGCTGTTGAATCATAAATATTGGCAACAGCTCTTTCCTTGAATCCCGTTTCTCCTCAGACCACATGCCCATAAAAGACAAATCGATGTCAGGCGAACACTGAGGAGAGAGGAGAAGTTCATAATTATATCTGAAAATGCATTACTTTACGTATGAGAACTCACCTTCTGCCTACTCAGCCACTCCACTTCTGTGCCCCATCATAAGTTTTTACCAACAATCTAGAAGTCAGGATTTCCAATACTGCAGCAGCTGGGGTCACACTGGAGCTCAATACCGGGCGGGCATCTTCATGGGTGTCAAGTCACGCCCCTGTGTATTTTAATCTTAACAATTGTCATCCCTAAATACATCAGATTGCAAGGGCACTTGTGGTGATAGATCATATGTGATAACTACAATTCATGTGTTTGCTCTGTAGCCACACCTTATAGTTTCTTACAATACAATAGCCTCCTTGCTGAATAATAGGCGAGAAGACAGTACAAATATTACAACCCAGGCTTTTTCTAGTGAAAAAGGGCACTTTAATAGGATGGACCTGGAGCAGAATTCACCCACTCATTGACGATCCTTCCCTCTCAATATCCTCAATCGTATGCTCTCTGTTCTTCTCACAGACTGTCCGACCGTCAAAGAGGTACATAAGGTCCCAGACCTGTGCTATGAAAGTTAAGCATCAAATCAGTAAGTGAAGGATCCAGCAAATAGAGGCCGTCCTTCACACTAACCTGCACTGAAAGTCAATCTAACCGTAGTCAGCTGTATTTTGGACATATTTGAAATTTTATAACTGATGCATGCTTTGTGTTCAATCTTATTCTCAACACAGTAGGTCTGAGCTGGTGATAGTGACAAGCTCTTAATAAAGGCTGCAGGCTTAGTTAATTGTGAAATGTTATGTCAGACTCCATAAGCCCGATCTGTTTATTATGAAAAGTTGTGATAAATGCAGTATGCCTAACTTATTTATTGTAAAAAGCATATGTCAAAGCCAATAGACCTTTAATGGTTGATTGGTATTAAATTATGTTAAAGCCTGTAGATAGGCTTTTTTTTACATGGAATCTTATAGTTTACTGTAGGAGGCGAGGGTTTGGGGGTTTGTTATACCCTCTGACAGAAGCTGAGGGTAGATTATTTTTACTTTGATAATCTTTGCTAACCATTTTAGGAGGGGTTGTATAATATTTTGTCAACTGCAATTTTGAGATATTTGTAACTTAATTACTCTTTCTCATACTGTTGCCCGATGTGAAAACTTATCCCCAATGCAGTAGACTTGAATTGATTAGAGTGCCAAGTCAGTGATAAATGCTAAACTCATGAATGGTTCTTTGGGAAAAGTTATGTTAAATGTTACAGTCTGATTTGTTTATTATGAAATTTTACAACAAAGGCAATAGGCCCGGCTAATTTATTGTGAACTGTATATGTTAAAACCAATAGGCCTCTTAGAGTGGATTGGGTTATTCTATGTTAAAGCCTGTAGACATGTATTTTGTTACATAGAAACTCACAGATTACTATAGTAGGCAAGGTTATGTTGTTGCCGAAAAACACAAGACGTTTGAGGTCAATACTGTTGCACCCTATGTCGTTTCCCTCGTGGGTGCCCTCTTCCCTGGGCTAAACATCCTAGAACTCAAGGAAACAGAAATATTTATGTCAATAGAAGGAATGACACTCCTACAAATTTGATTCACCACTTCTCTATTTGTTAAAATGTAGTCCATAATTTACATTTCATTTCAGTTCCAAACATTGGTTCCGGATCCTTACTTTCAAAATAGAGTTCATTTGCATGATGAGAGTATTCATAAAAAGTTCATAAAAAGTTTTCTTCTTTAATGGACATTTCGAATAATAGAAATAATAACATACAGCCAACATGTTACATCCTAACCAAAAGGGTTTTTTTCAGGGCAAAGAGTAGGACATTTCTCTTTTTTTTTTTTTACATCTGCTATGTCCATGCCCATTTTGGAAAAATCATGGTCTGTGGTCTTGCCATATCACACTAGTATCATGACTCATGCAGTTTTATTAAGATCCACCAGATTTTTCTGGTAACCAAACTTGTATTTATTTTTACATTAGTTAACTACACTCTGTGTTGAGTGAGGAGACAGGCGTCAATCTTCACAAACGATGTGCCAAACAAAAAAGGTTTTGTTTGGCATCGTCTGTCTCATCAAACTAGACAGCCAACTTAAAATGGCATTGCTCATAGTGAATCAATCATTGTTTTACCATTCCAAGATGCCCGACTCATTTAGAGGCATTGGGTCAGCCATCTTGGATTGGTACAATAATGGCACACTATCAATACCATTCCAAGATTACTGCTCAGTGTGATGTTTACTGAGCGTCCATCTTAGAATGGCATTGTGCACAGTTTATCATTGAGTTACCGACCCAAGGTGACTAAGATATTGTTTCTAAGCATGGCGGCCATCTTGTAACTTTAAAACAATCATACACTATGTACAATACTATTTCAAGATGACCATCCACTTCTAAGTATAATTTTATTTTTTATTGCACGCATGTGCCCGCCACTTTCAGGCAGCAGCATGTTTTCTTTTTTCTACTTTTATGCTTTTGATTTATCTTGCATATGCTTGTTGAATTTGTGTGTTCCTTTTCTTGTGGATGGATAAGTGGGTGAATGCAAAAATGAGTCATTGCGAAATGAATGGGTTAAAACGTGCAAAGATGCGTGACAGAGTCCGTTTATGATAACTTACTGATTGCCTAAACTCATTAGGGACTGAGGAGGCACTTTCATTTAAATGCTAGCCCTATTAGCACTGCTAATGCTTATTTAGTTTTGCGTTGAAACGATCTAGACAGTGTCTGAAACAAGGCTTTCTTCAAAAGTGCTCTTTACGGCGAGAAGGGCGGTCGGTGTCAGTTAAACTTTCATCATACTTTAATCGCCAGAACGCCATGCGCCACATTTCAACTAGCCGCTGAATGTTTCTGCAGCTTCTGAAATTTATTTTTATCGCCAACAATGCTGTCCGTCATCCCCAACTGCAGGCGAGAGCACGCTCACCTAAATAGACCTGCCTGAACCAAACACTGTCCTGCAATTGGAGTGTTTCGAAATGTGCACATTTATTAGACGACTTTTACAATGAATGAACAATGATTTTTAACTTAGCACAGGTAAAAGAAGTTCTACTTCCCTGAAGCATAATTTCCTGTTATGTGAGTAAAGCCTGTCAGGGAATCCTCGTTTTTTGATAAATGTGCTCTTTACTGTATACATTAGGGCTGGGGATTCATTGCTCCGGAAGCTCCATGTGTGATCCAGTGCGTCAACGCTGTTATGATGGTACTCAAGTCACGCGCTCTCTACCCGTGGTGTGATTGCAGCTGATTGGAAGGATAATGCATCACTGGGCCGGTGTTTAGATCTTTGACTAAGTGTTGAGAACACCGTGCATTGTGTACCATGGTGTCGTAATTCTTCTTAACTCACTAGGCCTGCACAGTCAGATAGTAAACGATAATTGCAGTACTAGTTTTAAGCGTTGTAGTTCTATGGAGCAAGAAATTAATAAATCAAGGTTCACTGTGAAACCAAAGCAAGATTTAAAAATTGTAGGGCTGTGATACATGGCAGTGCCATATGTATTTTTAGAAGGGGAGATAAGTCAAGGGGGATGCAGCCAGCAGCAGCTGGCACAGATCCAGGGTGAGGGGGCGGAGGGGAGCCAGGAGGGAGGGTAAAAAATAAAAAAACGTACCTCCTCGCTGCGTCTTGCCGCTCTCTCCATCGTCGTCTCTGGAACAGAGCACCCAGGAAGCACCCAGGCTCGTGATTGGTAAGCACCTAGGCTCCCCTGAGCCAATCACAGCGCTCAATGCAGCGTTGTGATTGGTCTGAGCGCTGTAGTTCAACGCTCAGCCAGGGAATGGGGGCCTAGGCATGTTCTCCAACGCAGCCTGGGTGGAGAGCATGCAAAGTGCGCATGAATGTTTGGCCTGCCTGAGAGGGCCGGCCAAACATTCATGCGCACTTTAGGGAGTGCAAACCACTCCTCCCCTGCTCTGTCAGCAGAGCAGCCCCGCACCGTCCCGCCCACAAAGCTGCCGCAACAAGGAAAAAATAAAATGATAATAACTTAGAGTTATTATCATTTTATTTTTCCTTTAGTGACACTGCTTAAAAGCAGTGGGGTGACGCTCCTCTGCCTTAGCGGAGGAGCCACTACTGGATGCAGCCCTCTGTTGCAAAAGGAGACTGCAGCTCCTTGTTGGAAAAGGAAACTGCATGATCCTGAGCTTCAGTTACACTTAGCACTCCAGTCAGCAACATCATTTGTCAGATGCAGCTGCAAAACCAACGTTGGTCAGCAGTGATGAAACACTTTTAGGAGTACAAATCACATTCAGGAGCAAAAACACATTCAGGTGCAAATCACATTCATGTGCAAAATCGCCCTCGGTGCAACATCAAAACGAATGTGGATACACATTTATGATCACAAATCGCATTTAGTAGCAAAAACACATTCAGGAGTAACGCCATTTTTATGTGTAAAATCACCCTTGGTTCAACAGCAACATGATTTTGGAAAACATTTTAGGAGAGCAAATCTTATTTAGGAGCAAAATCACTTAGGTGCAAAATTGCACTTGGTTGTAACATCAACAGGAATGTGGAAACACTTCTAAGGGCCCGATTCCGATCTCGGTCGGAAGGACTCCGAATCGTATTTGGCTTTGCCGGATCCGATTCGTAGCCCTTGTTTACGACCGAATGGTACACAGGCCCGAACGACCAAGTACGATGCGAAGATCGCGTAAGCGCTGACCGAATCGTTTCGGACCCGAACCGCTCCGTACGACTCATTCGCAGCCGGATCATACAGCGCAATGGAGCCGAATGCCGACCGAGCGAGTACGATGCACGTTTTGGACAGCTGCTTCGCCTCGGTCTCAGCTAGACGAAACGGCTGTTGGAAGCGTACTTCGGGGGGAAGTAGCAGGCACCCCTGCACCAGGGCCCTCCAAATCTGTCACGGGGGTGTGCCCATGGGTCCCCCCGATCCAGGCATGCACAGTGTGATGGGCAACATGGGGTGCCCGCCCCAGGGTGTACGCTTTTCTCCACCCACCCCTTTTTCTGCCATGGGAGCCTGTGTAGGCGTCTGTACACAGGCTTCCATAGAGTTCAATGGGAGTCCGAGCGAACCGAGTCCGTCAGCATACGGCTGCATTGTACTTGTTCGGTCGGACTCCAGGAGCATGTCTCGCTCGGAAAACCCTTCGGATCTGAGTCGTACGGAGGGCTTTCCTAGCGAGATCAGAATCGGGCCCTAAGAGTAAAAATCATATTTATTTTATAAATGTTTTGCACTAGACATGGATATGACAGTGGAAAACAGGGGCTTGTGTCCTGGTGAGTGATTCATTTGAAAACTTAACAATCACAACATTTGAAAGGGCACACAAGCATTTCAGGAGGGACACAGGGAATTCTTACATTGCAATCAGGGCATCTGGAATTATGCTGGAATTATGCATGGGAGGGAGCAAATTATGTGGAAGGGTTAAACGTGGCAAGAGAAATCAAATTATATTTTGTATTAATGTGGCTCATTTTGTGGTATTATTACCTTACTATTATGTCATTGTTACAATGTGAACACTGGGCAGAGTATTCACCTCGAGTATCACTGTACACCTACATTCAGCAATCTGCAAAAGAAAGGTGCTTTTAGTAATCTTTGATCCGTTTGAGCTGTGAAAAATGATTTTTTTGTTAAAATGTGGAAATTATTCAGAAGATGATAGGTTATGTACACACAGAGCCCAAATGGGATATGCATTGTGGCATAGAAATGATGGAAAAGGAACGGGAAAAGGCCCTGGCTAATATTAAAAAGTCAGTGGGTAAGGCCAGATTTTGATTTGTAGAAATTACTATAGTACACCATATGTATGCCAACCCAACAACGCTACTCAAAATAACAAAGAAAACATGGACGGATTAACTAAATGCAAAAGGAATCTGGTAACATATTTCATATATAGTGGGAATTCCTTCAAAAAGGAAATGACAAAGAACAGGTGTAAAACAGATTTAAATCTGTTGCTGGACGAAGGACAGAATGAAAAATAAAATAAGAAAAAGGGGAGGACATTTTATGATGCTACTAGCAAAAAGGACAATGGCCAAACACTGGATAAGAGCAGAACCACTGCACTGGATGGATGGTTTAGGGTTGTTGAGTAATGGTCTGCAGCAGAAAAAAAAGGTTAAAAGAAGCTTGTTGGGTTACAAGTGAGAATTTGATTTGACAGACTGGGAGATGTTTATGATGTTTTATTAAACACTCATCTGATAAACTGGGTGTCCTGAATATGTTTTGAATGGGATAAAGGGGGAGATTAGAGAATGTTCATCTAAGGACATTGAGAATATTTCACAGAGCCATTACAAAAGTGACACAAACTACATGAGAGTACTGCAAAGCGAGCAAAGTCCTGCACATTACTAGATAAGGGGGATAAGCCACGGGCCATAAAGTTAGAAGTTTTGTTGTATTGTTGTTCAGTGTAATAGGAAGGTGATTAAGTCAAGATAAATAAATATGAAAACTAATGAAGTTTAAAAAAAAATCTAATTTATGTACAAGAACACATTTAAATGACTTTTAGGTGGAAAATCAGACTTTGCTGCAAAATTATTCTTCATGCAATATCATCAAGAGCGTGGAAACAGTAGTACATGCAAAACTCCTTTTAGGTGCAAAATTACTTTTATATTGAAAATCACAATCATATGAGAAATTACTCTTTGTACAGGATCATCGGGAGTGTGGAAATTCTTTTAGTGCAAAAGACTTTTAGCTTATTACAATGTCGGTCGGAGTTTCCTCCGACCGACACAGTGCCGGAAATGGGACCGACCGACCGACCTCCGGTCACGCTTTCCGTTGGAAAGGACGGCATGGAAAGCCTGTCAGAAACTGTGCATTGTAATATAAACGGCGGATACGCCGTCCATTGGAATTATGGGCCAGTTTCCGACTGGCCGACAGGCTCCTTGAGCCCGTCGGAAACCAACCGGAATGAATGGGCTGTTTCAATTCCAACTGGCTGTTTTGTAATCAGCCGGTCGGAATTGAAACCGACATTCTCGGTCGGAAGGCCTAAGGTCTGAGGCTTTCCGACTGAGATCGTAATAGGCTCCCCAGATGTAAAACACATTTAGGTTAAAAATTACTTTTAGATAGAAAATCACATTTAAATTTAAGTGCAAGACATAGAGACACTTATTTGCCCTCAAATTTCACTTTGCTGTAAATTGCAATGGACTACAAAAACAGGTCTTGTAACAATGACTAAAACATACATACCTAGGATTATTGCATACTGATGATACATTGGGCTTGAAATGCCCACTTGTGCCATATGTTTCCTTTCAATTGTCATTTATCCTCACAAAATGAACAATACACAATACAGAACCTCAACAGAAACACAAAACAATGTAACGCCGTGTGTGGGGTGTAGCTGATGATGGTAATAATGAGTTCACAGACTGCTATGCTACACTGCTTTCAATAATTACTTAAATACTCAAGTTATATAGCAGTATCCTAAATGTTTCTTCCTGTTGTGGCTGGGAAAAGCATGTTTATGGATTTTTTTTTAACCATTTTATTGCATTTTTATCACAACAGCATTCAATGTTACACATGAACATAGTACATTGACGATATGTGTATATCCATCACTGGAACAGGATGTGTCATTGTACAAAAAACGAAGGAAGTCATGATTCTTATCATCAACTTATGTAACCAGCTAAACATGGCGACACTACTACCATGCAGGCGCTGGCTAAAATCCTTTCCAATCTGAATCAATTACATGCTTATTGGGGTTGAAGTGCGATACCCACAAAGCCACATTTTGTCAATAAATAATAAATACATTATTATACAGAATCATCTATGTTTGAGTTAATCTAACTACACATGGAAAGCCTAGGCAGTCACACCAGTAATAGGACAAAAACAAGGAAATAACATACAAGCGTAGGCCCGTCTGCAAGTGCATGCTTCCAGACAGCAAGCCCCTGCCACACAGGTAGGACAGAATATACGTCAACTAGGACAGTATTTGGCTGCACTAGACCGCGCGGCCCTCACTATAAGTTTGTAGGATTGCTAATAGAGTGTCCCATTCTGCAGCAATAGGGTGTTTCCGCAGTCCTCTAGCTTCTTCCCACCTGAGCACCACTGCCACCACCTGTCCCCCATTTAAGTATGGCTCTGGACCAATGAGTTTCATCGGGCAGCATCTGAGCTTTCCAGTGCATGACCAGGAGCTTGCGTGTAATTAGTAAGGCCATGTCAATGAATCTATTTGTAGCTTTTGATGCTTTGGGGCACTTAAATAGTCCTAGTAGTGAAATAAACAGTTGGCAGCCCGAGCAGATAGCACACAAATAGAAGCAACAAATAAAGTCCAAATGTCAATCCTTGGTGTGTTCTTTTGTTTTATTCCAAGTTGTTAAGGTATATTTCCATGATATCCATCTTTTTAACAAATTAAATTCAAGCCACAGACCATGCCAACACGTGTTTCGTCCATACGGCTGTAAGCCATGGACTTCATCAGGGCAAGAACAAGAAAAGATGACCAAATTACATTCCAACACTTAGTTATATACATATGGGGTAAGTTTGCATCCTTCTCCCATGGTATGTATACCACTGGTGCGCAAAACAAAAGAAATTGTGATGCAAACAAGAATATCTAAAATACAAAAAACAGGGCAACTAACTAATTCCATAAATTTCCTAAGATTAAGGAAAACGTTGAGAAGAGAAAGCCATAGAAGGGCTCACCACTGCAGTGCACGTGTGCTCTTATAAGCTAGATAATAGAAAGGGAGTATTTATACAACCTAAAAGATCCAGAAAAAATGAGTAAACACCCATGTGTCTCAAATAGTTCAAATGTAAGTGCAGCATACACTTACCAAGATAGCAAATAATCATAAGCATCAAATTTCTGGAATTACGTAAACATATTCCTTAATAGTCCTAAAGGGTCAAAAACACAAACCCTTATACACAGAACATGTAATGCTAGTCGTAATATCAAAAAGCAATATACAATCCAATCTAACCACCCATATTAACGGATGGAGTAAAAGTTATTTTATTGCCTCAAATTTAATAAAAACCATGAGCAAGCCTTCATGCATATTCGCAAGGACATTGTTAAAACCCTAGAGCTATACTAAAGAATATATAATTCATACCTAAAATCCTAAAGCGTATCCACATATGAGTTAAGTGCAAGTATTCTCCAATATCGATGACGTATGTAAAAACAGGGTCACAACCGGTCACATGTCCTATGGGAAAAAAACACACAAAGGCTATTGTGAGCCTTACTAAGAAGTCCAATCGTCACTGTGATACAATAGGGAGCTAAAGTACCATAAAGATAAGTTGAAAAACACATTAGAGGTAATCACTATTCAAAAGATCTAAAACATTACTACCACAGTACGTATATGCGCTTAAAGACCCGAATATACTCAATCATATTAGTCACGGTAATTCTATCGAGGTAATGGGAAATGCTGAGGCCAATCCCGAAATAGGATAATTTACAGGTTGAATGCCTGAATCCTGCAAGGCGGCAAAATAGAAAATATTAATACGCAAACTTAAATCATATCAACAATCTCAACGTCGCTTTCACTATTAATATAACGAAAGAGTACACAAGAAGCCTAAATTGTGAAGGTCATAGCAGCAGAGAAAGGCTGACACGTAAAGTAAAATCCTAGTATGACAAATAAAGTGCTACGGGCTAGTTACCTCAGTCTGGCATAGTAGCTGTCTGGGAGAGAATCCTCGTGTCGTATAACGGCGTGCAGTGCAAGCGCCATCTTGGATTGACCAAATATATATCCACAACCTGTAGAAATTAAAAAAGGACAAACATCTCTCACGTAGACCAGATTCTATGTTCAAAACCAAGCGCCATCTTGGACGTGTAGAATTAGTACTCTCGTAATAACTAGTAAAACGATACTCTGGGGCATCCACTAAAGCCACCAAGAGAGCGAGCAATTGATGGAAGTAAAATATCATGTAAAGATTACCAGACAATATTAAACACATGAAGGATCGCGCATTCTACGAACCCAATGTTTGGTGCTAACATGGCGAGACGTAATCGCACATAATAATTTGCATATGTTCCCGACATATATAAAGAAACCAAGTGAGGAATTCTAAAACAATCATCGCCTTTGTCATAATAGAGAAGCAAAAGTTAATGAGGCAGTCGTATTTGTCCACGACCAGTAAGAACTAAAGCCTGTCAAGTGCATCTACTTAAAGTACTGAAACGTAAACAGTTAAAGGAAGCTATATGTAATCACAACAAAATATGAAAGTTCAGACCAATGTTAAAACCTCGAAGGAACGCGCATTCTACCAGCCCAATATTTAGTGCTATTATCGCAGCACATAGTCAAGTATATTAGTGGGCATGACTTCTTAACGTGTAAAACGGACCAAATAAGGGAATCTATAATGACAGTCATTCATTACCTTTACAGTAAATCTACAATAAATGAGGCAATCAGCATAGCGCATATCAAACAAAAAAAAAAGGGCAAAAACTCAGTAAAAAAGGGGGCTATTAGAGTAAGCATAAATATCATAAACATAATCCTACACATAAAACTACACCGAAAAAGTGACAAATAAACCTCCACCCATATAAGAAAGATTGTTTAGGAAAGAAAGAACATTATTACCAAAACAAGAAACAAAAAAGGAAGGCTAAAAGCCTAATGCTAATTCTTGATCCTAAACACCAGTCTAGTCATTAATAGCAGTCCTACCGAAGCACATATTATCTCCCATCAGTTAAGATGTTACCAAGGGATTAATAATTCTATCATTTACATAAATCAGGTGAGGGCATGCGGACATCCATAACATAAGTATCTGCCAAGCAACTGTAGAATCTACAATATCAGGTGCCTAAAAAATATTGCAGTTCATTATCAATATTGATTCCCTGTTCAACCGCATGTAATTTAAGAATCCAGCGTGCTTCAGCCTGCTGCAGTTTCAATTCACGATTGCCTCCCCTACAATCAATAGGTACAGTTTCCAAGCCATGGAATTTAAATGACAGCTGGTTACGTTGTTCTATACATTCCAATGCATGGTGCACAATAGGATATCTCTCATCAAGATTTTTAAGTGCCCTGAAATGTTCGGAAATGCATACCTTCAGACTTCTAATAGTGCTCCCTACATAAATCTTAGAGCACTTGCATACAATAATGTAGATCACAAACTCGGTGGTACAATCTATATGTTGATTAATGTAGTGTTTTATGGACCCATTGTATTGGAAATCACGTATTCCAGTAAGGGCAAATTTACACATACCACAATTTCCACATTTGTGGAATCCCAGATTGCGTTTGTGTAGCCAAGGCAAGTCTCCCTTGTTCTTGTTAGGGTAACTGGGGCTAACCAAATTACGAATTGTTTTCCCTTTACGGTACGTCAAGCTGGGGTATTTAGTTATGTGCTTGTTCAATTCAGAGTCAGTTGTTAACAAATGCCAGTGATGTTTCAAAATATTGAAAACTTTATGTGACCATGGATGGTAGTTGGTCATCATTCTCACTGGTTCAAATGACCCCGTTGTTTTCATTACCCGGGGCTTAAGTGTCTCATTCCTAGTTAGCATATGAGCTCTTCTCTTCGCTTTGTGAATGACTTTCTCATCATAGCCCCTGTCCAAAAATCTCCGTTCAATATCAGAAGCACAGTGAAAAAAATCTTAGTCTTTACTGCAATTCCTACGTGCCCTATAGAATTCCCCATAGGGTATTGAGTTGATCTGTATCCTAGGGTGGGCACTAGCTGCATGTAATAGGGAATTGCAGGCCGTCTCCTTTCTGTACATCCTGCAATTAATGCTGTTATTTTCAATAAACAGTTCCACGTCCAAAAATACAATTTTCTCAACACTGTATGACATTGTGAATTTCATATTGTACATGTTGTTATTAAGGTACTCGAAGAAATCGTGCAGTTCACTCACATTCCCAGTCCAAATAAGGAGGCAATCATCAATATATCAGCCAAAATACATGATATAATCCTGCCAAGCGGCACCAGATGGGTCCCAGACATGCGCTGCCTCGAACCACCCTATAAAGAGGCAGGCAAAAGACGGCACAAATCTGGAACCCATCGCAGTACCGCACGTCTGCTGATACCAGTCCCCACCAAACAGAAACACATTATCTTCCAGAATCATTTGTGACATAGTTATGATCATTTCAGAATGTTCCAAAAATTCCACAGGCCTCTTATAAAGGAAGTGGCGGAGTGCTGACAAACCTAGTAGTGAGCCTTCCAAGGTGCACACCTCTGTACGCCCGGTCACTTCCGTCAGTGCTGCAGAAACCGCATCCCACAGCGCACTGACAGCCTGGCAATTACAGAACATGTGCCCAATATCAGGCCCCAGATGCAGACAGTGCGGGCATGCGGCAGAGGTCTCAAATATACAGTGAAGTGACGCTGGAGTGAGGTAAGCCCTGTGAAGGATATTATGTTGGATATATTGGAACTTCGCATTCTGAGATACTTTCCTGGGGTAATGAAGCGCTCTTTTCAACTCCTTGTGTGTTAGGGCTCTCCCCACATTTCCCTCCCAGTATCTGCAGGTCCCTGCAAGTGGGTAATGTGTAATATGTGCAAGGGCACACAATAACCATGCTATGAGTCTGCGTCCGCTGCCTATTATGTATAGAGTGTGCAGTAATGGGTGTGGGCCAGGTTCCGTTATGCCACACAAGCTCTCCAGTACCCTCAATAGGCTTCCATAAGCCAAAATATAATAGTCTGGAAGCTCGTGCAAGTTATCATAGGGCATGAGTACTCCATCCTTGAATAAAGCACCAAGTGTAGTGATTCCGGCCGTCTCCCAAGCCTCCATCCCCGCCCTGCCTAACTTGTCAGTAAATCGGGTTATAGAATTCAGGGGGATCTCTGGAGAGTACCGGGGCACACATGGTATATGCGTGGACTATGTTGAAGGATACTATGTGCTATCTTTATTAACCCATTGGCGTTGTGTGAGAGTTTGGCTTGGGGTAGCAAAAGCTGGTGGACCAGCCGATGTGGTCGGTCAGGTGTCGGAAGGCTGAGTTCCTCCGTGACGCGGCCCACCTACCACCACGCAGGCCACTGCAGCTGCACCACCAAATAATAATGCTCAAAATTCAGGGCACCTAGCCCCCTTTCTCAACCGGTAGCTGCAATTTGCGTAATGCAACACGCCACCTCCCCTTGTTCCAGATGAAACTATCCAGCGCAGAGTGTAGAGTGCAAAATGTAGATTTTGGGATATGGACCGGAAGATTATAGAATTAATAAAGCAGTTGGGGAAGCATTATCATCTTCAATAAGGAGATCCTACCTTGGACCGTGAGCGGCAAGGTGCTCCAGAAAGCCATCTGGGGATGCAATGAAGCTATGACTCGTGTTAGATTGCCATCTATTTAGTCCTGAGTTGTGTGATAGATGTTAATCCCCAGGTAGAGAAAGGTGTGAGGCGCCCAACGCAAGAATTGTGATTCCACTAGCAGGTCTTGCCGGGGGCAATCTGGGTGCACAGGAAATAAACGGGACTTTGCCCATTCACCCCCAATCCAGAGGCAGCACAGAACTCCTGCAATATTGCATGAATGTTGGCTATTCCCTCTCGGATAGCACGGATATTGATGAGGACGTCATCTCCATATAATGAAACTATGTGCATTCCATCATGCAGTGGAATGGCCCAGGCCTGTCCCTGGCACTGAAGCCTCTGTGCCAGAGGCTCCATTGCCAGGGCAAAAAGCAGAGGTGACAACGGACACCCCTATCACTTCCCTCTAGTCACAGGAAGGAAAGAGAGATGCATTTGCCAATTTTTCCACGTGCTGTGGGTTCGTTGTATAAGAGCTGAATTAGGTTGTGCAGCCGGTCTGGTATGCCTAAAGTCGTTAGTGTTGAATACAGGTACCCCCAGTTTACTGTGTCAAATGCTTTCTCCAAGCCCAGCACCATGCTTGCGGCATATGGCCACTGGTCCCTGGAGAACTCCATCACTCTGTGCAGCTGGCGAATGTTTAAGGTAGTGGATTTCCCGGGCACCAAACCGTTCTGATCCAGATGTACCAATCAGGGAATGTGTTCATATAGTCTACACGCTATGATTTTACCCAAGATCTTACAATCAGAACCCAACATCGAAATGCTCGATAAGAGGTAAGATCTAATGGGTTCTTGTCTGGTTTTGGTAGCAATACTATCAAGGATTCACACAGTGTGGGTGGGATACAGCCATCAGGTGTCTTGTTATAATTACAGTAATTTAGTAGCTAAGTGGTGCTCGTATACCTTATAAAATTCAATCAGGAGCCCATCGAGTCTCGGGGTTTTGTTGGTCACTGTTCCCCAAATGGCTGCTCTAACCTCCTTCAAAGTAAGAGGAGAATTTAGCTAATCTCTGTCCATTGGAGACAGCTCTGTGAGGGTCACGGAGCTAAGGAAAGAGTGCATGGCATAATGACGGTTCACATATGGAGGGTCATAGAGAGCTTGATAATGCACAGTGAATGCCTCATGGATGCCCACCTGGTCTCTGGCCAAAGCTCCCTAAGGAGTCCCAACCATGGTTATAGGCAAAATCAGGTTAGCAGTGCACAATAACCAACCAACAAACAGCCCGATTTGTCTCCATCACGTGCATCTTGGCCTGATCACTAAAATCAAGACAGCGCAGTTGCTCAATAAGCTGGGCA
The DNA here is from genome assembly GCA_963921515.1 of Calotriton arnoldi. Taxonomy (NCBI): domain Eukaryota; kingdom Metazoa; phylum Chordata; class Amphibia; order Caudata; family Salamandridae; genus Calotriton; species Calotriton arnoldi. The sequence goes on from CAWUFW010017202.1 coordinate 258,214, forward strand.
TGTTCGCCCAGAGCGTCCATCAGCACGTTCTGCTTTGTGTGGTTCTCACGAGCGTCTGCCTCTAGTTTAGTTGGGGAGGACTTGATGCGTAATAGATCTTCATGCAAACCAGCCCTGGCCCCTACGACTGCGCGGATGCAATGTCCTCGAAGGACAACCTTCATTACTTCACAATCTTTTCGTTTGTAAGAAGATGTACCTCAGTTTTCGACCAGTTATTGGGAGAGGGTCTCATCTGTGGTATCTGAGAAGATCTGGTCTTCAAACAGAGGAGGCTGAAGTCTCCAGTTGGGGACCGGCTGCCATACCGCACCCCACGCCAGTATCAAATGCAAGGGATTATGGTCAGAAAATGTTTTCCTCAAGTACTTTGCACCTGTCACTAGCAGCCTGGTCTCCGGGTCACGTAAGATCCTATCAAGGCGGACATGCAGATTGTGCAAAGGGGATTAGTAGGAGTAGTCCCTAATAGCCTGGTGAAGTGATCTCCAACAATCCAACAAAAACCAGTGTTGTAGCCATTGCGTGAGTTGGGACGCAGAAGCAACCATTGTGCATGCTGGGAGAGGCGGATGTGAGCGATCAGTACATGGGTCTAGGATGCAGTTGAAATCCCCACCAAGAATCCACGGAATGTGAGTCCACTTTGTAAGTATTATAGAGAGACGAGAGCGAAATGATGACTGCACTGGGGGCATATATGCTTCCTAAAAGGACCTTCCTAACATCCAACTGTTCATTCACTAATGCATAGCGCCCGCTAGGGTCAATTTCAGGGGGGCAAAAAGTAACCCCCGGGCGGACCCAGATCAAAGCACCCCTAGCAAAGCCAGAATATGTAGTGCAAAAACATTGCCCACACCAACGCTTTTGTAAGCGGACATCCTCCCCACGTCCCACATGAGTCTCCTGTAAGAAGGTGATTTGTGCCCCTTGCCACCTCAGATATTGTTGGGCTGCATGCCTTTCCCTAGAGTTACTCATACCGCGGACATTCCACATAATTATAGTAATCTTAGCCATCGAAGAATAGAGCCAGTCCCCTAAAAACTAGCAACAGAACGCTGCACTATGACTGTGCTCTGCTCCACAGTAGCAATAACCCACAAAGAGTGTGCTGTGTGACATAGCAAACAATAACAGCAGAACCCACAACTCCCGACTCAGGGCAACCCAAAAAAATTGATCGTCCAAACATTGAAAAAACTGTCCCATATGAGGGGTGTTCCTGAGTGCATGGTTATGCACATCGGAATCGTCCAGGAGCCAAACAAAGAGGTGTGGTCAGTGCATCTCCGGACTGTACCTTATCCACATTCATCGGGGAGACCCGTTACTTCTATGTGATCTTCTATTAAAATACAGGAGGTCTTTTGAGGAGAGTTACTTCATCGCCTCTAGGTGTGTTCACAGAATTTCATCTGCTGTTTGTGGCGTTATGACTGGAAGAACGGACAAGTTCACAATGTTCGTGGAGTGAGCTGAGTTTACACCTGAGTCTTCATTCTCAGAAGGGTGCGCCATTGGTGATCTACAGTCTTCCCACAAGGCAACTGTCGCCAACAAGGCCTGAGACTGTTCCTTCCTGACCTGCTTTGGAGTAGGGGCCCACTGGAGGTCGGCGGCACCCTGGCCGCGGGCCCTCCTGTTGTGGCATCTCAAGGATCCTGAGGATGGTTGGTGCTGTACTAGTGAAGAGGGGATGGCGACCTCAAAGCAACACTGCTCCACCCTGTCCCAGGCATCCCCTGGCTCCGTGAACACGTAGCTCTTATTTTTGACCATCACTTTAAGCCTGGCAAGGAAGAGCAGAGTATAGAGCAGGCCCACCTGGCGCAACTTACGTTTCATCCCCAAGAAAGAGGCCCAGTGGTACTGCACTGACAGTGTGTAGATGCCTTTGGAAATGTATAACACATGATCATGCAAAGAGTATTCTCCTAGGTTAGGATTTGCTTATATTGTATTGTAATGTATCATTTCTAATGTAGTTCCTATCTTTTGGTAGGGTGCAGAATCATTTTCTCACACAGTAAGCATGCTGCAAGGTGTAGGGTGTGTGGTTGGGAGAGTGCTGTCTTAGTATTACACCTACAGGGAAGGTGTTTCCAAATGGTGCATGATGGCCACTGAGGTGCAGTTACCATGTTATGAGATGCAATGCTTAGCGGGGATCACTGACATAACATCGATGTACAAAATATCGATGTAAAAAAAATCGAGACAAAAATATAGACCATAAAAATATCGACTCCTATACTTAAAAAGGTAAGTACAAAAATATTGAATAAAAAATATCGATGTAAAAAATATAGATGTAAAAATATTGATTTATTATCTACTGGCGGTCGCCAGTAGATAGTTATAGTTAAAACCTATTATCCATAGGAAATCCGCGACATTCTATTTGAAATAACGTTGGCGCCGGTTAACGAATCTTCGCGAAAGTTTCCAACTTGTTGGGGCGCTCCGGTCCGCTCCTATCCTGAAAGTCTCGGGGTGATACGTCAAGCGGGGGCCGAGAAAAAGGGGGTCCCAAAACGTGTTTTCCCCATTCATTTTTCCATAGGAACCTTTAGTCGCAGCTACAGCCCGAACTGCTGAACGGAATTACACCAAATTTGGCAAAGAGGTAGCCCTTGGTTCAGTGTCGTGCCTTTTGCTTAAATGGTGTAAATCCGTTCAGTAGTTCCTGAGAAAATCAAAAGTAAAGTCACATATATATCTGGGCGGAGCCTAACCACACATGTCATCGTGAGATCTGATTGGCTGTCAGCACTTCATCCTGGAATTTCTGGCAGCCATCTTGGGACCAATATAAATGATAGTACCTCATTGAAATGCATTGTAGTGAATAGAAGATTTTGAGGGTCACCAAAAGGAGAACTATAAAGGGTGATAACAGGCTTTAGTTACATTAGAATTTATTTGTTGACGGTACCATACTAATTTTAGGAATTGTGGTGTATTCCAAGGTGATTTTACCATGTGAAAAACCTTCTGCTGGGATATCATGAATCATGTTTGAGAGAACACTATTTTCTCATGCTTGTCCCATGGAGGTTTGGAAGGTGCTCCAGAAGCTAAAATGAGAGCATATTTTCTGTAAATTCACATTATCTTTCTCACTCATGTGAGAATGAAGTCTGACATTCTCAGTAAAACATGTACATCCAACAAGGGCAGAGACTGTCAGTTGATTCCTTTGTGTTCTACTGCAGCTTCCCAGAGTGTTCTAAAGAACAACTAGAGTGCTAACAGCCTTACTTATGACAAAAGTATGGCACACCTGAAGCCATCTTGATTGGAATAAACTGGTAACACTTAAAACATTTAATTTAAAAAGGAACAAAATGATGGGGTTCATCTTGTCATAGAAATTATGGTTAGTGCTGTAGAAAGAAAAATTAGGACATGTTTCAAGTGTGATCTCAAATATCTTCCTGTTATATTTCAACAGGAGCAGCCTGCCAGTTGATGCCTTTGTGTTCTACTGCAGCTTCCCAGAGTGTTCTAAAGAACAACTAGAGTGCTAACAGCCTTACTTATGACAAAAGTATGGCACACCTGAAGCCATCTTGATTGGAATAAACTGGTAACACTTAAAACATTTAATTTAAAAAGGAACAAAATGATGGGGTTCATTTTGTCATAGAAATTATGGTTAGTGCTGTAGAAAGAAAAATTAGGACATATTTCAAGTGTGATCTCAAATATCTTCCTGTTATATTTCAACAGGAGCAGCCTGCCAGTTGATGCCTTTGTGTTCTACTGCAGCTTCCCAGAGTGTTCTAAAGAACAACTAGAGCGCTAACAGCCTTACTTATGACAAAAGTATGGCACACCTGAAGCCATCTTGATTGGAATAAACCGGTAACACTTAAAACATTTAATTTAAAAAGGAACAAAATGAGGGGTTCTTTTTTAAATAGAAATTATGGTTAGTGCTGCAGAAAGAAAAATTAGGGCATGTTTTAATTGAGATCTCAAATCCTCTTCTATTTCATTAGAAAATTCTGACATGCAGACTGAAACAATCACTTTCAATACCAGCAGCAGACTACCAGTTAACTCCCTGGTGAGCAGTAGCTTTACTCCAGTGATCTAATGAGCAACTAGAGTCCTAACATTCTGAATTTATGGCAGATGTGAGACACATCTGAATGCCTTCTTGATGGAATCAAAGTAAAAAACTGAAAGCATTTCCTACTGAGGAGACTGCAGTAAATGAAGAAATTAGGAAACTTCATAACAAAGAAGTCTTCCAAGATGGCCACCAGTGAAAAAAGAGCCCAAATGTAGCACAAATATTACCCAGATGTAGCCCACATATAGCCCAATGACAAAAGTGTGCAAAACACTTTTTATTTTTAGTTTTTTTGCAGTTTTATGTAGTGCAGACTGGTCAGGTATTGGAGCATTGCATCTTAAAACATGACCCCCTACACTACAAAAACACCACTGCACTACCTTAAACCCTAAAACACTACCCCCAGCACGACCCCCTACACTACACAAGCACCACTGCACTATCCTAAACCCTAAAACACTACCCCCAGCACGACCCCCTACACTACCCAAACACCACTGCACTAACCTAAATCCTAAAACACTACCACCAGCACGACCCCCTACACTACCCAAACACCACTGCACTACCCTAAAACATGACCCCCTACACTACACAAACACCACTGCACTACCCTAAACCCTAAAACACTACCCCCAGCACGACCCCCTACACTACACAAGCACCACTGCACTACCCTAAACCCTAAAACACTAGCCCCAGCACGACCCCTACACTACACAAACACCACTGCACTACCCTAAACCCTAAAACACTACCCCCAGCACGACCCCCTACACTACCCAAACACCACTGCACTAACCTAAATCCTAAAACACTACCCCCAGCATGACCCCCTACACTACCCAAACACCACTGCACTACCCTAAAACATGACCCCCTACACTACACAAACACCACTGCACTACCCTAAACCCTAAAACACTACCCCCAGCACGACCCCCTACACTACACAAGCACCACTGCACTACCCTAAACCCTAAAACACTACCCCCAGCACGACCCCTACACTACACAAACACCACTGCACTACCCTAAACCCTAAAACACTACCCCCAGCACGACCCTCTACACTACCCAAACACCACTGCACTAACCTAAATCCTAAAACACTACCCCCAGCATGACCCCCTACACTACCCAAACACCACTGCACTACCCTAAAACATGACCCCCTACACTACACAAACACCACTGCACTACCCTAAACCCTAAAACACTACCCCCAGCACGACCCCCTACACTACACAAGCACCACTGCACTACCCTAAACCCTAAAACACTACCCCCAGCACGACCCCCTACACTGCCCGAACACCACTGCACTGCCCTAAACCCTGAAACACCACCCCTTCACGACCCCCTACACTGCCCGAACACCACTGCACTGCCCTAAACCCTGAAACATCACCCCCAGCACAACCCCCTACACTGCCTGAGCACCATTGCTCTGCCCTAAACCCTGAAACACCAGCCCCAGCACGACCCCCTACACTGCCCGAACACCACTGCACTGCCCTAAACCTTGAAACACCAGCCCCAGCACGACCCCCTACACTGCCCGAACACCACTGCACTGCCCTAAACCCTGAAACACCAGCCCCAGCAAGACCCCCTACACTGCCCGAACACCACTGCATTGCCCTAGACTCTGAAACACCAGCCCCAGCAAGACCCCTACACTGCCCGAACACCACTGCACTGCCCTAAACCCTGAAACACCAGCCCCAGCACGACCCCCTACACTGCCCGAACACCACTGCACTGCCCTAAACCCTGAAACACCAGCCCCAGCACCACCCCTACACTGCCCGAACACCACTGCACTGCCCTAAACCCTGAAACACCAGCCCCAGCACCACCCCCTACAATGCCCGAACACCACTGTACTGCCCTAAACCCTGAAACACCACCCCCTGCACCGCCCCCTACACTGCCCGAACACCACTGCACTGCCCTAAACCCTGAAACACCACCCCTGCACGACCCCCTACACTGCCCGAACACCACTGCACTGCCCTAAACCCTGAAACACCACCCCCTGCACCACCCCCTACACTGCCCGAACACCACTGCACTGCCCTAAACCCTGAAACACCACCCCCAGCATGACCCCCTTTACTGCTCGAACACCACTGCACTGCCCCAAACCCTGAAACACCACCCCAGCATGACCCCCTACACTGCCCGAACACCACTGCCCTAAACCCTAAAACACCACCCCTGCACGACCCCCTACACTGCCCGAACACCACTGCACTGCCCTAAACCCTGAAACACCACCCCCTGCACGACCCCCTACACTGCCTGAACACCACTGCACTGCCCTAAACCCTGAAACACCAACCCCAGCACGACCCCCTACACTGCCCGAACACCACTGCACTACCCTAAACCCTAAAACACCACCCCCAGCACGACCCCCTACACTGCCCGAACACCACTGCACTGCCCTAAACCCTAGAACACTACCCCCAGCATGACCCCTACACTACCCGAACACCACTGCACTACCCTAAACCCTAAAATACTCCCCGCAGCACGACCCCCTACACTACCCGAACACGACTGCACTGCCCTAAACCCTAAAACACTCCCCCAGCACGACCCCCTACACTACCCGAACACCACTGCACTGCCCTAAACCCTAAAACACTCCCCCAGCACGACCCCCTACACTACCCAAACACCACTGCACTACCCTAAACCCTAAAACACTAACCCCAGCACGACCCCCTACACTACCCAAACACCACTGTACTACCCTAAACCCTAAAACACTCCCCCAGGACGACTCCCTACACTACACAAACACCACTGCACTACCCTAAACCCTAAATCTACCCCCAGCATGACCCCCTACACTACACAAACACCACTGCACTACCCTAAACCCTAAATCTACCCCCAGCATGACCCCCTACACTACACAAACACCACTGCACTACCCTAAACCCTAAATCTAACCCCAGCATGACCCCCTACACTACAAAAACACCACTGCACTACCCTAAACCCTAAAACACTACCCCAGCACGACCCTCTTCACTACCTAAACACAACTGCACAATTTGTTACAGGCGTTGCAACGCAGGCCTGTGGTGCTTACTGGAAGTACCTGGTGGGCTGGTTGGGCCCCAGGGACTCTCAGGATTCAAGGTGACCTAATCCCCCAACTTAAAACGCGCCACGGGGCGCGTTTGCACAGTGGTGAAGGGAGGGGCGGGGCCTCAGGTGACATGTGCGCAAACACGCCCTGTGGTGCGTTTTAAGTTGGGGAGTTAATTCCCTTTGAATCCTGGGGGCCAACTAGCCCACCAGGTACCTTCAGTAAGCACAACAGAGTTGCGTTGCAGAGAGGTGAAAAAGGTGCGTGGCCTCGGAACGCCTCTCTGCAACTCAGCTCTGTGGTCCTAACTGTAGGTACCTGGGGGCTAGTTGGGCCCCAGGGACCCTCAGGATTCAAGGGGACTTAATCCCGCAACTTAAAACGCGCCATGGGGCGCGTTTGCACACATGTCACCTCAGGCCCCCTCCCTTCACCACTGTGCAAACGCGCACTGGCTCTGGTTAGTCAGAGTCAGTTACCACCAGTACCCGTCTGAAAAAGTTGTGGGCACAGGATGATTTTGCAACAAGGCCTCTTTCTGCTCCTCTGTTGGTTCTTTCTGCACATCTTTTGCTTCTTTCTGTGCGTTTTTTCTTCTTTCTTCACATGTCCTACCTCTGTTGGCATAGTTAGAAACTAGCATTTAGAAAACCTTTGAAATTCACTTAAAAAATCATAGGTTTCAGGCACGTTATAGTTAGAAATTAGCATTTAAAAACCTATTGAAATTCACTGAAAAAACCATAGGTTTCAGGCACGTTATAGTTAGAAATTAGCATTTAAAAAACCTTTGAAATTCACTGAAAAAACCATAGGTTTCAGGCACGTTATAGTTAGAAATTAGCATTTAAAAAACCTTTGAAATTCACTGAAAAAACCATAGGTTTCAGACACGTTATAGTTAGAAATTAGCATTTAAAAAACCTTTGAAATTCACTGAAAAAACCATAGGTTTTAGGGACAGTTATAGTTAGTTGGACATTGCACTCGTACAAAACCCGTGAAATTCCCCTGTTATAGTTAGTTCAGCTAACTATAACTCGCGCCCCGCAATGCACTGCTGATGACGTCACATATTACATCACTCATGACATGGTCAGTGACATCACTGATGACATCACTGATGACATCTCAAATGACATCACTGATGACATCATCCATGTGATAATTTCATGCATCTTCTCACACCCTAATATAACTTTTGATACACCCACTCTAAATTACAGACTGCCATTCTCAAAACCATAGACACTCCAACACCAAAAACTACATACCCACTCACTGATTCTTAGGTCTACACACACATCCACTCACTCACCTGTACAGTCACTCATACTTACAGTCACTCAGTACAGGACTATCATATGCACTCATACACCTATATAAACACTCACACACCGCCACTCATCCATAGAGGTACTCACACACCTAGTCAGTCATGCAAAAATTAATCACACACCCATTTACTCACCTATACAGTTATACACACACCAGCTCACTTACTCATACAAATACTAGCACATTCTTACGCTCTTATACAATAACTGATACAAGCACACACGCATCCATACAGCCACTCTCACAATAACACACTCTCACTTATAGCCATTTAAATACTCTAACACACATATATACTGCCTTTTACATATGTAGTTACTTGCACATGTACCACTGAGATATACATTCACTCACTAACACACCCATACACACACTCACCCACCCAAGCAGTCCATCACAGATGCACTCTTGAAATCATGCACCCAGTGAATCACCCACTCACACATCTATGTATAGAGTCACACACACCCCACCCACACAAACACTCAGGCAGCCATACAGATACTCAGAGAACCAATCAATAACCCATATAGACACTCATGTAGCTATTCGCAAATCCATGCATCCACTTACACACCAACAAACAGACGGATACAGACATTCACACAGTTTAGTCACTAACCCATGCATTCAGTAAGATACGTTTAATCACTCACTTGTAGAGTCAGTCACTCACGTACTAAATCATCCATTCAGACACTTATACACCCACTCATTCTTCAATACGCCTTTCCCTATATATATTAAACATATTTAAACTTTACAGAAACACACAGTCACTGGATGATGTCATCAGTGATGTCATCAGTGATGTCATTTTAGATGTCATCAGTGATGTCATCAGTGATGTCACTGACCATGTCATGAGTGATGTAATATGTGACGTCATCAGCAGTGCATTGCGGGGCGCGAGTTATAGTTAGCTGAACTAACTATAACAGGGGAATTTCACGGGTTTTGTACGAGTGCAATGTCCAACTAACTATAACTGTCCCTAAAACCTATGGTTTTTTCGGTGAATATATATATATATATATATATATATACGTATATATGAAGAACTACCTCTTTATATATATATATATATATATATATATATATATATATATATATATATATATTATCTACTGGCGGTCGCCAGTAGATAGTTATAGTTACAACCTATTATCCATAGGAAATCCGCGACATTCTATTTGAAATAACTCTCTTGCCGGTTGACGTATCTTCGCGAAATTTTCAAACTTTGTGGCCCGCTCCGGTCCGCTCCTACCCTGAAAGTCTCGGGGGATTCGTCAAGCGGGGGCCGAGAAAAAGGGGGTCCCAAAGCGCGTTTTCCCCATGCATTTTTCCATAGGAAACTTTAGACACGGCTACAGCCCGAACTGCTGAACGGAATTACACCAAATTTGGCAAAGAGGTAGTTCTTGGTTCAGAAAGAACCCTTTTGTTAAATGGTGTAAATCCGTTCAGTAGTTGCTGAGAAAATGAAAAGTTAAAAGATAGTGATATCTATGGCCGAGTAGGGTCCGCGTACCCTCAGCGCACCCTGCGCGCACCGTCCCGATCACGAGCTGCATGTTAATTGGCTGTCAGCTGGCTGTCAACATTCCGATTCAGGAAATGTTGGCAGCCATTTTGTCCCTCGGTAGAACCGAGGGACAGAAACAAGTGCGCAAAGCGCACAAAGGGGGCAGGGTAGAAACACCCTGACCCCCTAGGTTTGCTCAGGGGTCCCACAAGGACCCCCTGGGCAAAAAAAATAAATAATTTTTAAAAATCGGCAGGATGCGCTCAGGGTGCGCGAATCCTGCCGAAAAAAAAATCGAAGCGCGGTCTCCCGCGCTTCGATGTTAATTGGCCCCGGGTGGCCCAAGTCCCGGGGGCATGGTGGGGGGATAATTTAATGTGTGAGGGCCTCAAAGGGCCCCCAAGCCCCGGGGACCGCCACCCCCGAGGCTTTTTTAAAAATGGTGCGGGAGGGCTCTGAGCCCTCCCGCAGCCCCGGGGACCACCACCTCCCCGGGGCTTTTTTAAATAAATTAAAAACCTGTGTGGGGGGCTCCAGCCCCCACACGCCCCGGGGACCGCCACCTCCCCAGGGCACTAAACATTTAAATATGGGGGTCCGTTACGGACCCCAGAGCCCCGGGACCACCACCTCCCGGGGCTTTGAACTGAATGGGAGGGGGCCGCGCGGCCCCCTCCTGGAGCCCTTGATGGCCCTGGGGACCACCACCCCCAGGGCCGGCTCCTGCAGTGTCCCGGGGTGCCTACCCCGGGACACTGTAGTTTGCTATGGCAGGACGGGAGCCTCGCGGCTCCCGTCCTGTCATAGCAAACTGCTTTGGATATTGGAAGAGAGCAGGGAAACCTGCTCTCTCTTCCAATATCCAAAGCACATTGCTTTTCCACATGGGGAGCTGCATCTTAGCAGCTCCCCATGTGGAAAGCAATGCCGGCTCCCAAGGGACGCGGGGAGCCGGCGGGACTGTGGGGGGATTGGGGACCCCCCACAGTCCCCAACGAGAGGGCCAGCCCCGGGGGATGGGGTCCCCGGGGCAAGTAGTGGCCCGGGAGGGGGCCACGCGGCCCCCTCCCCAAAGTTTAAAAAATTAAAAAAATAAAAAAGGGAATGGCCGGCCCCGGGGATGGGGTCCCCGGGGCCTTAAATGGCCAGAGGAGGGGGCCACGCAGCCCCCTCCAAAGAATAAAAATAAAGGCCATGCCCCGGGGATGGGGTCCCCGGGGCCAATACAGGCCCAGGGAAGGGGGCCACGCGCCCCCTTCCCGTTTTTTTTTTTATTAAAAATTTAAAAAAGGGGTAAGGCCCTGGGGGATGGGGTCCCCAGGGCCCAAAAACAGGAAAAAGGAAGGGGGCCACACAGCCCCCCTTCAGGGGACAATTTTTTTTTTTTTTAAACGATCGGGCCCGCAGGCCCCGCCCCCTTCCTTCACCACTCTGCAAACGCGCCCCTGGCGCGTTTGCAGAGGGGAACGAATTCCCCTTGAATACTGGGGGTCCCTGGGGCCAACTAGCCCACCAGGAACCTCCAGTATGCACCAGGGGCTGCCTTGCAGAGAGGTGTACAGAGGCCACGCCCCTTTTACACCTCTCTGCAACGCAGCTCTGTGGCGCTTTTTGGAGGTATATGGTGGGCTAGTTGGACTCCGGGGACCCTCAGGATTCAAGGGGACTTAATCCCCCAACTTAAAACGTGCCACGGGGCGCGTTTGCACAGTGGTGAAGGGAGGGGCGGGGCTTCAGGTGACATGTGTGCAAACAGGCCCCGTGGCGCGTTTTAAGATGGGGAATTAAATCCCCTTCAATCCTGAGGGTCCCTGGGGGCCAACTAGCCCAACAGGTACATCCAGAAAGCGCCACAGAGCTGCGTTGCAGTGAGGTGTAAAAGGGGTGTGGCCTCTCTACACGTCTCTGCAACGCAGCCCCTGGCGCATATTGGAGGTTCCTGGTGGGCTAGTTGGCCCCTAGGGACCCTCAGGATTCAAGGGGACTTAATCCCCCAACTTAAAACGCGCCACGGGGCGCGTTTGCACAGATGTCACCTCAGGCCCCGCCCCTCCCTTCACCATTGTGCAAATATTCCTCTAAAATCTGCCGAACTACGAATTCCGATTTACTCACCTGTTATCAGGAGAGACCTCAGTGCTGCATCTTTCAGCCCAGTACTAATCCTGAAAAGTAATTTTAACCGTACTTACCAGTAACTTGAATTTCCTTCCATAGGATATCATTGCCTGCTTTTTGTTGAAAAAGTTTCTAAGTGTTGATTTTTGAAACATACAAATATTCCTCTAAAATCAGCCGAAATACGAATTCCGATTTACTCACCTGTTATAAGGAGAGACCTCAGTGCTGTATCTTTCAGCCCAGTACTGGTCCTGAAAAGTAATTTTAACCGTACTTACCAGTAACTTGAATTTTCTTCCATAAGCTAACATTGACTGGTTTCACTTGGAAATTCTTCTAAGTGTGGAGTTTTGGAACTTTAAAATATTCCTCTAAAATCAGCCGAAATACGAATTCCGATTTACTCACCTGTTATCAGGAGAGACCTCAGTGCTGCATCTTTCAGCCCAGTACTAATCCTGAAAAGTAATTTTAACCGTACTTACCAGTAACTTGAATTTCCTTCCATAGGATATCATTGCCTGCTTTTTGTTGAAAAAGTTTCTAAGTGTTGATTTTTGAAACATACAAATATTCCTCTAAAATCAGCCGAAATACAAATTCCGATTAAATCACCTGTTATAAGGAGAGACCTCAGTGCTGTATCTTTCAGCCCAGTACTGGTCCTGAAAAGTAATTTTAACCGTACTTACCAGTAACTTGAATTTCCTTCCATAGGCTAACATTGACTGGTTTCACTTGGAAATTCTTCTAAGTGTGGAGTTTTGGAACTTTAAAATATTCCTCTAAAATCAGCCGAAATACGAATTCCGATTTACTCACCTGTTATCAGGAGAGACCTCAGTGCTGCATCTTTCAGCCCAGTACTGATCCTCAAAAGTAATTTTAACCGTACTTACCAGTAACTTGAATTTCCTTCCATAGGATATCATTGCCTGCTTTTTGCTGAAAAAGTTTCTAAGTGTTGATTTTTGAAACATACAAATATTCCTCTAAAATCAGTTGAAATCCGAATTCTGATTTACTCACCTGTTATCAGGAGAGACCTCAGTGCTGCATCTTTCAGCCCAGTACTGGTCCTGAAAAGTAATTTTAACCGTACTTACCGGTAACTTGAATTTCCTTCATAGGCTAACATTGACTGGTTTCACTTGGAAATTCTTCTAAGTGTGGAGTTTTGGAACTTTATAATATTCCTCTAAAATCAACCAAAGTACGAATTCCAATTTACTCACCTGTTATCAGGAGAGAACCCAGTGCTGCATCTTTTAGCCCAGCACTGACCCTGAAAAGTAATTTTAACCGTACTTACCAGTAACTTATATTTTCTTCCATAGGAATCCTTTGTCTGGTTTTCAGCAGAAAAGTTTCAAAGTGTCGATTTTCACAAACTACAAATATTCCTAAAAATCGCCTGTATGACTTAAACGCATTCTTTCAACTGTTTACAGGAGATGCACCAGTGCTGGATCCAGGATCCAACACTGAGTAAGAAAAAGTAACGATAACAGTTTTTACCTTCTAAGTGAATTTCCTTCCATAGGATAACATTGGTGATTCTATGAGAAAAAGTTTCTAAGTGTCAACTTTTAAAATACAATAATATTCCTTAAAAATCACGACTGTAACCAAAACGCTTTTACTCAACTGTTTATAGGAGATGTCCCAGGAGTGAATCTAGGATCCAGTCCTGTGGTTAGAAAAGTAATCCATAAAGTAACTAATTGCATTTAACTAGAAATTCACATTGAGCTGAATGTTGCATTGTGTTTGAAAATGTGTTGCCCATTGCAACAACTGTAACTACTGTACTTAAAAGTCTATTGCCTATGTGCAAAGTATTTAAACTAAAGTAATTCATTCTGAGAAAGTATTTTTGTAATGTAATGTATAATGTAATTACAATGTAATTTAAAAAATAAAATATGTAAAAAAAAATTGTTTCTAAAAATGTAGTAAATCAGTATGAAAAAAATTAATATAACAATTAATACATTTAAAAATTGTCATTTACAAAACCTTTGAAATTCACTGAAAAAACCGTAGGTTTCAGACATGTTATAGTTACAAATTAGCATTTAAAAAACCTTTGAAATTCACTGAAAAAACCATAGGTTTCAGGGACGTTATAGTTACAAATTAGCATTTAAAAAACCTTTGAAATTCACTGAAAAAACCATAGGTTTTAGGGACAGTTATAGTTAGTTGGACATTGCACTCGTACAAAACCCGTGCAATTCCCCCGTTATAGTTAGTCCAGCTAACTATAACTCGCGCCCCGCAATGCACTGCTGATGACGTCACATATTACATCACTCATGACATGGTCAGTGACATCACTGATGACATCACTGATGACATCTCAAATGACATCACTGATGACATCATCCATGTGATAATTTCATGCATCTTCTCACACCCTAATATAACTTTTGATACACCCACTCTAAATTACAGACTGCCATTCGCAAAACCATAGACACTCCAACACCAAAAACTACATACCAACTCACTGATTCTTAGGTCTACACACACATCCACTCACTCACCTGTACCGTCACTCATACTTACAGTCACTCAGTACAGGACTATCATATGCACTCATACACCTATATAAACACTCACACACCGCCACTCATCCATAGAGGTACTCACACGCCTAGTCAGTCATGCAAAAAATTAATCACGCACCCATTTACTCACCTATACAGTTATACACACACCAGCTCACTTACTCATACAAATACTAGCACATTCTTACGCTCTGATACAATAACTGATACAATCACACACGCATCCATATAGCCACTCTCACAATAACACACTCTCACTTATAGCCATTTAAATACTCTAACACACATATATACTGCCTTTTACATATGTAGTTATTCGCACATGTACCACTGAGATATACATTCACTCACTAACACACCCATACACACACTCACCCACCCAAGCAGTCCATCACAGATGCACTCTTGAAATCATGCACCCAGTGAATCACACCCCACCCACACACCCCACCCACACACCCCCACACACACCCCACCCACACAAACACTCAGGCAGCCATACAGATACTCAGAGAACCAATCAATAACCCATATAGACACTCATGTAGCTAGTCGCAAATCCATGCATCCACTTACACACCAACAAACAGACGGATACAGACATTCGCACAGTT